>VDFB02156095.1:0-11115 GCA_007258455.2 Sequoia sempervirens | reverse complement strand
ATTTTCAGGAACTTTCTATTTTTAGAAAGTTAGGTCAGGCGGAAGCTGCTATTTCGGGCAGGGCACCTGGTTCAACCATTCAGCTCAGAATCGACCCAGTTCAGCAGTTTGATGATCAAACGGAGAAATAAGGAGTATTTAATGAATTATTAAATATTTAATATTTTGACTTTATAATAAAGTCACTTTATTGAAGTATTTAAATATTTAATTATTTGGCTTAATTATAAAGTATTTATTGTACTTTATAATAAATTATTAAATGTTGACTTAATGAGTATTTTATATTCATTAAAAGAGGGACGCCAATAATTAATGTTTTCTCCTAAGTCTAAAAGTGCAAATTAAATCATTTATTTAAATGATTTATTAAAAAGGAGATGGGGTCGAATTTCTTCAAGGGCAATATATACCTTCTCAAGGCAAAATCGAACTATCCTGATTATTATTCAATTTTGTCTTTCTTGCTCTAAGCATTGGAGTTTGCAAACCCTAGGGTTTCTGGCAGACGATCGTTTCTGGAGAACGAAAACTCTTCAGAGATCAGGCAGACTGAGGCTGTGCAATACCAGCTGAAGCTTGCATTTGGTGATTTCACACAGGGATCACAGACTGAGCTTATTCTTTGATTTTAGCAGAGATTCACAGAGATAATCATCAGACAGATAAGGCGACTTCATCAGAGAACTTCATTCAGAGATCTGGCATTTTCCTTGGAGGCCGTACCTTGTCATTTATTGCAGCAGGCCGTACTTTTTCTGTACTTTTCCAGGCCGTACCATCTCTTCTCCAGAGGAACGCATATATTCATCAGCTTCTGGTGTTTGTGGCTTGGGCGCTTTGGATTGCTGAAGAGTTTGCATTGTTTTTGTGAGCTTGGAGAACCTCTCTTATTTCTGGCCATACCTTCTTCTATCTGCTGCAGCCGCCATTAAAGAGAAATCAGGTTTTTCAATAAATTTATTGTATTTCTTTCAGATCTCCGTATTTATTATTGTAAATGCTCTGGAATCAACAATAAATGATGCG
Source organism: Sequoia sempervirens (assembly GCA_007258455.2). Taxonomy (NCBI): domain Eukaryota; kingdom Viridiplantae; phylum Streptophyta; class Pinopsida; order Cupressales; family Cupressaceae; genus Sequoia; species Sequoia sempervirens. The sequence continues at coordinate 10,086 of VDFB02156095.1, read as the reverse complement.
CCTACTGTTATTGAGCAAGATTTTAGCATATATTGTGTTCTAGAATTTTATTTGAATTTTCCAAGCATTATTTAGTAAAATCGCAACTTTTGATATTCCTCTGAAAACCTCATAAAACACAAAAAAAACCAAAAAATTGCAAAAACAACAAAATATCAGTAGGGTTTCGTATTGAGAACCATCAGGGTTCTGACAGTCTTTCCCACTTTTTTATTTTATTATTGTATTTTCTTGTGGGTATGCCCTTTTTTAAGGTTAGCTACTGTGTATGTATACTTTATGTCTAGGGCCTCTCTTTTTGCTCTTGCCCTTTGCTATTGTACCTGCTTTAGGTTACAGTCCCATTAGTATATTTTTGGTCATTTGTGGAGATTAATATATTTTCTTTCTTTCTTTCTTCCTTTCTTTGAAGCTGAGAATGTTGAAAATTGTTTCAGATATCAGCTGTCTATTATATACTAACCTTATTAAACAATGAAAACTATTTGAAATTCATTTGATACTTGTTGTAATTCTTCATTATCAGTAAAAAGTATTGAGAACCATTCAAAATCTAATGAATGCAATCTAAATTCATGCATTAGCTTTAATTGCTTCAAAATGAACAGCATCTATCATTAATCAGCTTCAATTCTATACAGACTGTATTTGTCACGTAATTGTATAAAAGCAAATTAAAATGGTCCTTCATAACTTAAAAGCCTTTGTTTAATCAAAAAATTTAGACAGCTATGGCCTCGGGAAAAAGTTTAACCATAGAACAAAAAACCGACAGGAGTAATGAAGGAGCACTATTTTAGAAGAAGCTTAATGCTTTAGGGATCACATTCAACAGTGTAGAGGCATGCAAGAATAATGATAGGAACTGGGAAATGTCTTTGGAAATCTCATGAATGCTCTGCTGGTGAAGTTGAATAAACAATAGCTGCAAGAAACATTAATACCAAAATCCAGAAATAATTTGGTGAAGAAAACAGATTTGGGCAATGAAGAATGTAACAAAACAGTATACATGTGAATCTCAAACTGATATGGCAGTTTGATTCAAAAATTAGTGATAGATCTGTAGACAACTGCAAAAGGAACCTGTACTGTGATGAAGCTGAAAAGTCATTCCACTAAGAAACGAAGCATGCTAACCAATCAAGACGTACTGTCAGAAGAAAAGCAATTAGGAAAAGATAAATAGAAAAATGTTTAATGGAAGTGTTAAAAAGAGGAGACCAAACTAGAAAGGGCAATAATGGCTAGGTCAGACTCAAAAGTTCCCATGCCTTTACTAAGTTACTTCATAAGCAATGTTGCATCCTCTTTTAAACCCAAAATGTCAACAATTCTGGAAAAAAAAAAAAAAAGTAGGAAGAAATCACTTAATATTCTCACAATTTATGACTCTTATCTGAAAACCAACTTAAAACAATCTATGAAATATATAAAACTACTTTGGTCCAGAAACATTTTGGCAACAATCCTAAGGTATGAGAATGCAAGACTCTAGATAACACTCGGAAACTATTAGATTATTTATACAACTTGAAAGTAATTTAGGGATTGAAAAGAATGCAAGACTCCACAATCCATCATCTTTTATCCTATTTCTGATGACAGGCATGAAGTGTGATCTGAAACACTAATACAATAATCATGCAACCTGCCAGAAGCATTATGACACTTTCATGGACTGTTGAAATATAATGTCTTTAATAGTATGAGACATACAAAACCAAAAGTCTATGGTACTGCACAAAAACCAAATAAAGCATATAGCTCCAAAGTTCAAACTAAAAGCTAAAGGCATACCTTTTTAAGGTTACTGATCTCGTGGACTGTATATACCCAGTATGAGACATACAAAACCAAATGTCTATGGTACTGCACAAAAACCAAATAAAGCATATAGCTCCAAAGTTCAAACTAAAAGCTAAAGGCATACCTTTTTAAGGTTACTGATCTCATTGGGGATGATACTGATGTTATTTCCCGAGAGTGAAAGGTCCTCTAGATCTAAAATATAGAATACTTCTTTGGGAACTTCGCTTATTCCTGCAATATTTTAGTGCATAAGATCAAGCTCATTGCCATGTATGGACAAATAATTGCTGCAACTAAAAAAAGCATTGGATTTATTAAAATTGGATAACATATCAGTATCCTAAATGCCAACATCTACCAAGTTATTCTCAACATTATTTGTGACATAATATATCTGAGCTCACTTGTCAAGGAAACTAAAGCTACAAGGACCAGCTTTTGAGGTTCCTATGACAAAGTATCGTGATCAGTTAAGCAAGCCTTGGTGCAGATCTCCATTGATAAAAGAGAGGCATCATTAAATAAGAATTTGAATAGACTAGATAATTGAGAACCGACCAAGAACTCTAAAGATATAAAAAGAGTCTGCATGAAAACTTTTTTAAGAAAGTGGACTTTATTAGAGGAACAATTTTGGTACTCTCCAGCCTCCATATGCTGCCAACCCATTCGTGTTTCTATAATTCTTCTCAATAAACAATTCAAACTGCAGCAATAATCTGTTCCATTCTATAAAGTTGCAGTGTGGGATGCTCAGGTTCAAAATCCCTCTCAAAGCAATAAGGTGACCCATAACTTCATGGGATATATGGCAAGGTTTTTGTGTAACGATTACAATGTATATTTATTAATGATACAAATATATGAATCTGAGGGATGACATGGTGGTGTAGCAATTATAGTGTAAATTCAAGTATTACCCATGTTACTTACCCCAAGCCACGGTGAAGGGCAATTTTCAATTTAACCTATGGTCCTATAATGAGCCAAAGAAACCCCAAAGACATAGGCCAAATAATTAAGTCATTGATAGACATTAATAATGGTTGTATGTTTGAACCTTGGCAATAACACTCACAGTGGATCTAACTTTCAGCCCAGGAGTTATAGGGGAGTGCCCGTCAAATTGTTAGAACCCTAGGGGCTTCCCAATTTCCCGGTTACTACTTCAAAAAAAGAAAAGATGGACCAAATAAAAACGAACCTAAGAATCTACTCCATTCACTTCATTTGGAAATTGCTTTTAAGTCTTGGATATGAATGCATTGGATGATGCTTCTTCTATTCAATGACCAATGCCCAAATTGAGAATTCGTTTCAACTCTTCAGTTATGTTCCCCGACCACATCTATCCTAATCATCATTAATTCAAGAGCCAAGATTTTGATATACTCACCACATTCACTAAGGTCCAACCTTCCTGTAGACTTGGCAGCAGCAATTCGTGCATCAATTACTGTGAAGACCAAAACTCACATAAATTCATCAAACCATTACAAAACAACGTTCAATTAGTTCTATTTCATATTGAATCCTATTCTTATGCTTACCAGAAGAGGAAACAGAGGAAATGGCAAAGATGCCAGCGAGGGTAGACCGTCTGCGCTGTCTTATATGGCCTTTTAATCCTGATCTTAGATAATACTTCGTGTGTGTTCCATATCCTTTGTAAGGTAAATATTCGAGGGAATTGACAGTAAAGGAGTTGGAAAACGAGCTGGATTTTGCCATAGCTGGCTGCCTTATCTGTAAATTTCCAATGCTTTCTTCTAATTACTAGTAACGACAGCCTTACAACTTCTGTGAGTATGTCCGAGGAGCTTCGGAGACACCACATTCTATGTGATTTCGAGAAAACTTTGTATTTCAATGAAAAAAAATCACGGATAATTACATTTACGCGGTCGCCTTCACGTCATTCCTCCGCCCAACAGACATTTTCTTTCGCATTTCTTTTCTTTAAACGGTATATTATACCGTTGCTTTATTATAATATATGAATATTTAAAAATTAAATAAAGCAAACGTTAAAAAATCACGATGGGTCGAACACTAGGGGAGAGGACCCAGTAGTTGTGCACCTAACTTCGCGTTCCTCAAAATCCTACTTGGAAATTTCAAATCACTCCAATTTTTTTACAGCAGCTTACTTGGCAAGTCCCCTGCTTATAACAAAAGTTTCGGGGCCACATCATCAAATATGATGCCACATCAGCATGCTTTTTGTCAAGGTGTCAAAAAGGGCACCGTCTAGACCCCTTACCAATACTTGTGCATTCACATCACCAGTAGTTGAGCGCTGATGTGGCATCACGTGATTGGTTGCTTTTTAGATCAAAAGAATACATTTTGTTTAATTATGGGTAGTAAAGTCACAACTATTGGCATTATATAAACAACTATTGACATTATATAAACAACTATTGGGCATTATATTAACAAAAACATTCTCAACTATTGAAACATGCTCAACTACTGGGTCCTCTCCCCTATAACCAGTACTGGTTATAGTTTTTAAAGCTGTGTTATGTACTGGTTAATGTATTCGGATTTATGTGGACATTATTATTTGTTTTATTTGTTAAATAAAAAATTTATTTAACATATAGTATGTTTGTTATATATAATTGTAATAAAATTTTAATAAATATAATTATAAAAATATAATTAATGTCAAAAGGATCAATAAGTCAATCTTAATTTTTAACAATTTATTAAAAAAATTAAGTAAGTAAAAAATAATAGTGAGTAAATTAAATAAAATAACTCTTCATTGAATAAAATAATTCAAATAAATAAAAAATATTTTTTAATAAATTGTTAATGGACTCTTCGTTGATAGTGAAGTTGAATGGTTTTGAATAACTCTATCAAGAATTAAATCTTGTTGAGTGTAAGGTTCAACATCATAAGAGATGAGGTTAGGATCAAGCCTTGGACAACTTTGGCCAAATGGATATCCCTTAATTCTTACTCTCCGTTGAAGAAGTTTAGCCTATTACTCATGCTCTCATATTGATAGCTAAACGATTGTAGGTTTGATATAGAAACCTCCAACAAAGAAAAAAAAACAATATAAATTAAATTAAAAAATTCATTAAAAGTTTCAAAATAAAATAAAATACTTAAGTAAATTACATAATTCTAGAGGAGTTATATTTACATAAGAATTATTTTATTTTACTTTAAAATTATTTTATTTTATTTTTATTATTTTATACTATTAATCATTTACAAGTATCTAACTCATATAAGCATCAACGTGAGACTAATACAAGTTCTTATGAGCACAACCATGAGACTAATATCAACTCCCTTTGAGCAACCACACTAGAAACCAACTATGGAAGACCAAGAGTGACAATTATAAATCCAATTATTTAGAATTCACCTCCACACTAGAAACCAACAATGGAAGACCAAGAGTCACAACTTGAATTCCATATTAGACATCTCTTTAGGATTTGAACTTGGGTATCCATAATGAGAAATCAATGCTTTAATCAATTAAGTTCAACCCCTTGGAATTTATTATTATTTAAAGAGTTGTTTTTATTTAATTAAGAGTTATTTTATTTATTTGAAAAAAATTAAAATACTAGTTTATTTAAGAGTCTTTTTTTCAGTAACACGAGATCTTTTTTTAGCCTAGTTCAAGTCAAGTGAGGGCACAAACAAGTGACCTCGTCCCCGATATGAATGCACAACATTAATGTGAATAGTCCAAATCCATGAGCACAGTAGCCCAATGGGAGCACAAAGCCCATGCGCATACCAGTCCAATAAATGCACAACATTAACATGAATAGTCCAAATCCATAAGCATAATAGCCCAATAGGAGCACAAATCCCATGAGCACACCAATCCAACGAGTGTTTGGAGCACTAAATCACTTGGCATGAATGTCAAGAGTATCGACATGAAGGTTCAAACCCACAAGCACAATGGGTCAGCAAGGGCACAATGTCCATAATCACAATGGCCTGGTGGGAGTTTGATCCTTGGTGGATACAACAATGTCATAATTTAACCATTACACTATGCCATGAACAACGTTTTACCTAAGAGTTATTTTATTTATTAAAGAGTTGTTTTATTTACTTTAAGAGTTATTTTATTTTAGGATGCAATAGTTTTTAAGTAGTGGTAATAGTATTTTGATTTATCTTGTTATTGTTATTTTTTTTATTTGTGAAATAAAAAATTTATTGATCAAGATATAATGTGTTTGTTACATATAATTGTAAATAAAAAATTATTAAATATAATTATACTGATATAACTAATGTCAAGAGGATCAATAAACCAATCCTAAACTTTAAGAATTTATTTAAAAATAAAGTAAATAAAATAAATATTAAATAAAAAATAATTGTATGTAATTTGGTTGTAGCTCTGCTTGCGAATTTTCTGAGTGCAAACTTACATGCAAATCCATCGAATGCGAATTAATTGGAACACAAACTCAAATACGAATCTGCAATTAATAATCTTAGAAAATCAAAGGGAATGGATCAAAACAGGAGGCCTAAAAAAACAACATAAATAGAAGAAGAATAGAACAGGAAAGGAGGGACGAGTCAAGAAAAAGGCCACAAGAAATAGAGGAAGTAAAATCCAATCTAATTGATTTTAGACAGCCACATTTTGTCACTTGGTCGAATCATATTGAAATAGACAAGAAGAAGATGCGAACAACAACCACAAGAGAAGAAGCTCCAGAAAAACCTAAAAACCAACAGACGCATAACGAGGGACAGAATAGCAAGCAACCAGAATACCATCCCACCATAAACAAACTAATAAAGAAAGACCGAAGGCAAAATAAAAGCGAACAAATTTCCCATCCTGCTGCAAAGAATGATAATGAAACCTTTGAAAAAGGAAAAAAAAAGGAGCCAATCGAAATAGATGTCCAAGAGGAAACAGAGGAAGACATCAACATTTTGGGAGACCTAGCCATAATATGCAAAATCCTCAGACCATGGAAGGGAAGAAAAGAAATAAAAGAATGGGCGCGATCGAGCATAAAACAAAACCATGGGATAAAAATTTTCCCTAAGGATTTCTTCATAGTAGTCTTCCTCTCCATAGAAAATAGAGATAAGGCTCTAAAGCAAAGTACATGGGAAATAGATGGGCACACCATCTACACGCAAAAATGGGAAACTAACTTCAATCCCCAAACTCATACATCATACTCAGACGTGAAATGGATCAGACTATACAATCTACCCCTAGAATTCTGGTCTAAGGAATGCTTAGAAAGATTGGAAGGTCTTTAGGAGCACTAGTAAAAATGGATGTTCCTCTCCTAAAAGAAAACTCTTATCTTTATGCTAGAATTAAGATAGCAGCAATAAAAGAAATCCCTAAGGAAATAAATCTCAAATCCAAAGCAGGGATCTAGAAACAGGGCATGGAAATAAAGGAATGGAAAACTCCAAGACACAAAAGGCTCCCAAAAGATAATAACACAGAAAAACAAAAGGCTTCCCTCAAAAACTAAGTAGGTGTGGAGAAAAGAGGAAACCAACAAAACAATAAGGGAAAGTAGGTCTCCAAGCCCCAAGGAAGCCTTAGATATAAACCAAATAGAAATTATAAGGCATGAGGAAAAGGTGGCACAGGAGATACAATCAAAATCATCACCAGTCGCAAGCCCTTTACACAAAAAAAATTGTAGAGAAGGAAGCAGAATATCACAAACTTACAGTAGAAGCTAATAGCGAGACACCAGGGTGAGTGGTACCCACACAAACAAAGGAACACCCCTACAAGCAACCAATAGAGGTGATAGAAGGCTTCTCATCAAAAAGTGAGGATGAAGAATTCGACAAGCTCGACATAATTGAGAATAGGAGCATAACACATAATAGCACAATTTTCTGGACTTGCCAAAGAAAAACAAAAAGAAGAAACGGAGGAAGTTAAGGATGCAAATCAAGGAGGAGTTGTCCCATGAGAAAGGGTTGAAGAGCATCAAGAAATTTCTACAAGGAATTAAGGGAGCAGAGCACTCCCAACAAGAAGAACCATGAAGACTACCACATGGAACGTAAGGGGATTGAATGCCCCAAATAAAATGCATCTAATCAGATGCTAAATAGAAAAGGCAGACACAGATGTCATTATCCTGCAAGAAACCAAGATCGAGGAGGAAAACAAGAAGGTCTTTTACATTTTTGGATGGGAGGAGGTATACTCCAAAGCCTTCAGAACAATTGGTGGCCTAGGAATACTATGGAAAAGCAATATTGTTGATGTGAACATAATTGAAAAGCAACCAAATTGGATGCTATGTAATATCAAGAAGGTAAAGAACAATAAAGACATCTATCTTGTCAATATCTATGGGCCTATCAAGAGTGGGGAGAAAAAGAAATTATGGAACACCTTAAGTCAAAAAATTTCCTAGATAAATAAGCAAAGAATAATATTAGGAGGATATTTCAACACAATATTGAGAATAGATGAAAATTTGGGTGGTAATAAGATAGCATCTCCTTCAATGGTGGCCTTTGGTATGTTCTGTCACCATAACAATCTCATAGAGGCACCTATCAAAAATGGTGTTTATACCTGGTCAAACAGGTGAAATGGTGATTATTGAATAAAAGAGAAGTTAGACAGGTTCATTTATTCTCAATATTGGCTGGAAGGCAATGAATCTATAGAGGCAGAAATTATCCCATTAGTCGGGTTAGACCACTATCTAGTTAAAATTTCACTAATAGAGGAAAACAACAACTCAAAGTCTTATTTCAAAATGGAAAAAATATGGTTTAGAAGGGATGCTCTGATTGAAACAATTGGTAAATGGTGGAGAGAGGCCCCCAAGTATAGTGGGACCAAGAGTTTCACTTTTATGAGAAAATTGAAGTACATAAAGCAAAAGTTACAAAATTGGAATAAGACAATTTTTAAAAATATCTTCTTAGAAAAAGAGAGATTGGAGGAAGAATTGTCAACACTAAATAATAAAGTTATTAAAGAAGGTATATTCTAGGAGGATTACCTAAAAGGAAAAACACTAATGATTGAATATGAAGAAATATTGGCCAGGGAAGAGGAGTATTGGTGAACTAAGTCAAGGGAGGTGTGGTTAATAGAAGGGGATGCAAACACAAAGTTTTTTCATAACACATCTAAGATTTAAAAAGCCCAAAAGAAGATATCAAGTATTCAATCTACAGAAGGAATCTTGATTCAAGGGAAAAAAGGTATTGAGGAAGAGGTATGTCATGTCCCCTTCTCAGTGACATCTCTCAGACGACAGGATTGGCCTATCATACGACCCTCGTAGGCCGATGGACTGGAAAGGGGGTCACTTCGGAGCTTGGCTCAGCTTCAGTCAACAGGGATTGATCAGTTGTCTTTCGTTCTGGCTCGATCGGAGGTCATTTGCAGAATTGCTATTTTTAGCAGTTCTTGGCAGGCAGTGTGGGACCACTGCTATTTTTAGCAGTTTGGCTGTAGCGGCATCAGGGATCACTTCAGAGTTCGTCAGCATCAGACGGAACAGGAAACGGACAAGTGACGGGAGAAATATTAATATTTAATTATATTGATTAAATATTAATTATTTAATGTTTATATTATAAAGTTATAATTTTAAATTATAACTTAATTGATTGCCTTGAGGGGTGCGCCCATCATCAGAAGGGGCCAGTTTCACATTTGATTTAAATTAAAATATTCAGCTGAGAACTATGGAGAATTAAAAAGATTAAAATATGAATATTTTAATGAAAACCCTATTCTTAAGGAAATCGCACTTTTCAGCCTTAAGAGGGTTTTGCATTGGGATTTGTGCCATTATGAAATTATTGAATTTGATATTGATCAATTTTTGGTCTGAGCCTGAGACTTAGGGTTTCACGTTCGATTCCTTGGAGAACGAGCCATCTCCAGCGGAAAGCAGTTCAGAGAGTGTGCAATATCACTCGATCTATTGCCTACAGAGGTTTTCTTACTCAGAGGAAACTACAGAGCTTTCAGAGATTGTTCTTGATCAGAGATTCTTCAGTGTTTGTGTCCAGACAGTGTTTCCTAACCTAGGCGCACCTTTTTCCAGAGGATTACACTATGATTTGGTTGAAGCCGTACAAGTATTAATTGCAGCTTGACAGGCCGTACTTTACCAGCAGGCCGTACCTCTTAAGAGCCGTACTTATCACATTGGAATCAACGCCTTGGTTTGGAGGCTCCAGTTTGTTCAGGAAGAGGCGCCTATACCAGTCAAACAATTTGTGCATGCCAGAAGGAAGGAA
>VDFB02156094.1:0-13074 GCA_007258455.2 Sequoia sempervirens | reverse complement strand
AATAGAAAATAAATAATAATTATTTATTAAATTCAAAGTAAAAGCATAATTTATATTGGTGGAAAGTTGAGAATATCCTTTAAAAACCCTTTTTATTTCATCAATTTTGGGTTAAAAAAGGTCGTCAGCCATATACCCTACAAAAACCCATCATATTGCCACTTTTTGGTGCATCATGATCCTGCACATACCCATATTGACCTAGCCAATATTGGTGTCTGTGATTTCTTTCCAGTCTGTGGTGATTTTTGATCGTAGAGGTTCACCCTAGAATTGGAACTTCATCTGGTCTTTATCTTCCTTCCCACAAGGAGTCTTTCCTAAATTCTTTCCTTTGTCCTTCTCTGCAGTCCCCTCTAAGGGCCCTGCACCCGATTCCATATATCCTGCGAGCATGGACACAATGAGTACAATCGATTATAAAGGTATGGACGTTAGTAAAAATACAATTTATACAATATGTGACTGATGAAATCAAATGTTTTCTTCAAGATATCATTATCCATTTACTAGAGGGACTTCGGGTAATCCGGGCCTGGAGGGCTGAACTTCCTTGGTAGAAATGTTATTTCGAAAAGGGAAAATAGGGTAGCATGATATGAATGATTTCTTGACTTCAAATCTTTGTGGTTTGAGGGGCTCATGTTGAAGAGGGCCAAATTTAAGCACGTGGGTCGAAGTTAGTTTTCCAATTTGAGGTCGTTTAGGTCACTTTTGGGGCTCCTGGAAGTTTAGGTTCAGAAAGGCATCAAAGGTTTGTTGTTTGAAACAACCGGCTAGAAATGGAGTTTTGAGGATGGAAATCCGGAGTCCAGGACCCGGAAGGCCGAAGGATGGTAGTAAGTTTGGGACCTGAGGGCCGGAAAGACATCAAGATTTTGCTGTCCCGGAACGGAAATCCCGAAATGGAAACCCAGAAGGAGCAGACCGACGGACCAGACCCGACATGAAGCTTGGACTTTGATTTTCATTTTAAGTTTCTCTCGGCGAACAAGAGGGTGGAGCCCAGAGCCCGGAATGGCAGACGCGATTTTCCCCATTTAGGGTAGAGGTCATAGGATGAAATTCTAAAATTTGGGGCCCAGCGGGAGAAAGGATGTTTTCAGTTCAATTTTGCGTTTTGCGGCGAACGAGGGTTCAGGGCCTGGGTAGCAGAAGGTCATCGCCTGATGATCATTTGAACCGGGTGAAGCCGCAACGAAGGTCCATGAATAGAAGCCCGTGGACCGGGACCCGAGGTCGTGACGAGAGGTTAATTCTTAGCAAAAACGCTGGACGACAGGATGCAAGGCAGGCCCTAGAGGTCGAGAAGACAGGGTCCGTCTGCTGTTCGTGAACGGAAAACACTTAGTGGAATTCTGGGGTCTCAGGCCCGGGAAGGTGAAATGGAGGTCAATTTCAAAGTTTGCAAAACTTTGACAGTGATCGAATGACAGAGTCCCGGGAGTTCGGGCCCGAAAGGGAGGTTTGCCATTTTGGAAAAAGATGTTTCTTTTCATAAGTTTAGCAGTGGCAGAAGGGTCCGAGCCTAGAGGGCTTGAATTCCCTAGATGAAGAATGACCGCCGCAAATGAAGGTTCTGGATCGACCCTATGGGATGCTTGGGAGGTTTTCAAAGATTCTAATACATGGGTTTTGTGTGTGTCACATTTATCTATCTATCCCATACATTTTAATCCAATTTATTGATTTTAGGCATTTTAAAATTACGAAAAACTTCTCGGGAGGGGAAGAGGCGAACCTACCTTGGAAGTCCGATGAGGGAAGCTACTAAATTCACTGCGGATCAGAAAATGATGGCAACGGGTATGAAGGCGGTGATCGACGAAGGCGATGAACTTTCTTCGGCAAGTGTTTTGACCTCTTTTGCAATCCTGACAAGTGAAAATGACAGGCTGGGGCTTGATATTTATACCCCCTCCTACCATTAATGGCTTCATTAAATGCAAGTACGGCAAGAAAATTGGTTGGTGAGTTTAAATTCATGGACGACAGCGGGATGTCCAGGGTCTAGATGCTGGGAAAACGCGAGGCGACGACCGCTCTAATGTTGCTCCGCAAACAGCCATCGAAAGGGATCCCGAGGCCTAAAGGGCAGGAAGACATTGTAGGTTCGCCATCTTCAAAATTAAGTTCAGAAATCATTGGCGGTGACAGGGAACTCGGCGTCCCGCGGGTGGAGTGTCGTCTGCAATTTTCCATCGGGAACGGCGAAGTCCGCAAGGAACTCCGTACGTGGAAGTTCGGCTGGTCAGGCTCAGAGGCTTCAAAAGTAGCCCAAAGTTTTCATAAGTTTAATTGATGGAAAATAGGGAACTGGGCTCTGGGGTTTGAGAAGGAGAAAACCTTCCGCTGTTTGAAATAGTGAGTATAAGGGGAAACCAGGCTAGGGAAACCTGACGGCGCAGACCCGCCAGGCCCAAATACCGCTGGGAGAGGCAAACCACCAAGGGGACTCCGCAGGGCACTAGATCTTAGCCATATGGGGGAGATGAGACATGGTCAACTCAAGATGAGGCTTTGAAGGTACGTTGACCATTGGGGACGCCAAAACGGGGCATGCAAAACAAGGCGGCGATAAAAAATGTCCTGACAAGGAGAAAGAAAAGAGGGTCCCTGTTTCGAACGAGGCATGTGTGTTGAGGGTACAACAATATGTAAGGTCATTTTGTACTTTTTAATCAACTATTTTATCAGTCTCTTTAATAATGTGAATTAGGTTTATTGTGTGCAAGTGTTTTTGTGGAAGCACAAGGCTTTTGTTGTTATGATCTTGGATCCAAATCCTAACATTCAATCAAGTTATAAAAAACAAACAAAATATATCTTATTATAAAAGTCGAGTATATATCAATTGAAGAAAATATTTCAAAAATGATCAAAATTTACCTAATATAGAAAGTCAAGAATATATATGACAATAAAACACCACCTAAAATTATTTGTAGGAAATCAAAGTGAATAGTTGAAATGGATGAGAATATCTTAAAGCTAATGCTTATAAAATTATAGAATACACTTGTAGAAGAATTGTTAATAAAATATTGATATATTTTTTTCAAAGTTTTTATATTGAATCCTACACTTGATGAAATTGCTAATTATAGAAAATCTGATCATAGATTGGCATAGAGACTTAAGAAATTTCCTAAGTTTTAATAATATCCAACCCCTTATAAGGCCTAAAAAACATAATTTATAAGAGATGATATTGCCTAGATCTAGCACACAATTGATACCTAACACCATTTGAGTGGTAGCTTTACAACTACACATAAACATATGGAATATTCCCTTATGATATATGAGTGCCTTTCTTTTCTAGCCTCATAAAATAAAACATTTAAATTATGCCAAATGCCCTACCATTCTTACACAAATTTTATCTAGTAATTCCCCCCCACAAAATAAAGTTACTAGGTAGTAAAACTTACCAAATTTTTCTAGAATCTTACACTTCTAGCATTTTTGTAGCCTTACGAAATTTTATTTACCCTTGCCATCTTTTTTTTTTTTTCTTGGTAGAATACATGACATTTTCCCCTTCCCATGCAAATATTTTATCTCACATTATTTGAGGCTATATAATTTATAAAAAATTCATAGAGGGGAAATATTTAAACTATATACTTTAATGTAATTGTCCTTGCTAGGTTTCAAAAGCACTACTCCATTTCTTAGGAAGTTAAATTCCACTCATAGGGTCAAGGTTGTCAACAATTGAGTAAAATCAGTTCATCTATAGACTATAAAGGATTCTGAGTTAACTCTATGAAAATGGGTTTTCTCTCCTACACTTTGAGATTAGCTTAGACTCATGAGTGTATTCTTAGAGGTGAGATGATAAAACAAACAAAAAATATAGTGTAGTTAAGCCCTAATTGTTGATTCAACCCCAAAGTTGTCATTGGGCTAAGATAAACTCACTACTAAATGACCTCTATATAAATGATATAATACCTCGACATTGAGCGCAAGGAAGGGTTGAGTTACATGAATCACTAATATTTGTATATGATTATTCTTTGTATGTAGTGATACCATAAACCAAACAAATTGAAACAAAAAAATTCTTTTTTTAATAATTCATTTGATCTTGTGATTAGAATAGGTACAATGAGACTGATGTATATCCTAGGGTAATAGAGACACAAACTTGAGAAAGAAATGGTAGGAGAAAACATCTAGTAATTTGATCTACACATTCAAATACATCAATATTGTTCTATTTTTCATTCCACATACTTAGTTATCCATTGAAAAACTATCCAAACTCATACGTAAACATAAAGAGATTTATTACACATCTTGCAAAAAAAATTAGAATCTTGTCATATTCCTCTAATGGTATTTATATTTACAACAACAAATATACTAAAGAAAAATATATAAGACAATAGATTTTCAGAGTCTGCAACAACCAATGGAAATAAATAAGGAAAATAACACTACAATGACATTTCTACTATCTGACAATGTTCATGCATCCTTACAATCGCTTTGAATTTGATTCTCTATGTTCTTATACCCTTTCAGGAGTATTCTTTTGTTATCTCTGCATCCCAGTACTATCCAATAATCATAATAAAGGAGGGAAAACCAATCTATGACAACCCTAAGTCGTAGTAAAGCATCAACATCAAAATCCATGTTGGAGGTTGAATCATGCCCAAAATGAGCAATGCAGATTGAAAGAGAACAGTTGAAATTAAATTCTGGTGTTTGAGCGACCGTTTGGCTATAACGAAGGAAAATGAAATTTAAAAATAGAGCGATGGCTTGTTGGTTCCCAAATGCATTAAAATGAATCCATGCAAGCCTTAGTTCACCCTCTGTCGGTGCTCAGACACTTATTGAGAAACACCAAATGTGTGCAACATATCCCGTGTGCCTTGTCAACGATCACAATGTCAACAACCACCATCCACACCTGCTCACGGACCGTTCTTCCCTCTATGTTGATCAGGGACCAACACCATTGCACATTCAACATCCCCACATGTTGTCACAGCTTAGGCATGGATTGGGAACTAGGAACCAATGGTTCTTGGTTCCTAGGGAACCATCAACCACCTCCCTTCATCAATAAAGACTTTAACCCCTTCCTTGACTTAAAGCAAAATTTGAATTTTTTATTTTGAAAATATAGAGTTAGTGTCCCAACAATCCTGTTTACATCAAATTTAAATTAAGAATATTTAAATATTTCTCATGACATATTTAAATTATTTTCTTATGAAATATTTTACCCACATTTTCAAATCCATGCCAAATTTGAATACACCAATCTTAGTCCTTGTATCATATGCAAACAATAGCCTTTGTTTAAAGTTTTTGAAACAACTCCATCAAATAATTATGTGCTTATGTTGCAGCGAAATAAGTGAGATATTTTTCATACAATTAACATGCATTCTAAATCTTTGAACTACAATTTTATTATTTTCTTCCTACACACCATAGGCTTAGCATAAATATTTCAACCACTATGTTTTTCACTAGTTCAAGAAAGTTCTCTACTCACAATATTATCTTAATCTCATTTGACAAAAAAAATAATATATGAGATATTCTATCAAATAATTGATCTATCTTATTCTTGCTTTCATATGTTGAATGCATATATTACTAGCAAAACTTCATATCCATCTATTTACAAAGCAATATCTTGCATGGCACTTCTTATCGTTGATGGATATAAGACACCTCTAATACTAGAAAAATCTATAGACCTTAATGAAAGCACAACCAAAAAACCATCGACAAAATTCTTGAAACCTCCATTTTGTTCATTCCCCTATTTGCATATTTAATATTATTGTTTCAAATGTCCTTCATAATCTTTTACTTTCTCCTTGAAATCCCATGCCTCACACTATCCAACAGATAAAATTTTACACAAAAATGTGGTGCCCAACTTCCATTTGCTTGAAACATAAAAAAAGAGAGTTTATTAGCCATATATCTCTTCATGCACATAGCAGGAAGGATAAATATTTTAAAAAAATGTGCTAATATATGATTGTGCTAAACTCTCTTTGTCTTACACTTTGCACAATATTGTTGTGGCAATAGAAATTATACTACTTTCTTGGAGATGGTACAATTTCTTACTTAATTTGGACCCATTTTGGTACCCTTGCATTCATTAACCCTTTAATCATTAATAGGCCCCTAAGACCCTTCATTTCAGATCTCATGGCTTATTTCTGTTGGCAACACAAGGGCAGACAACTGAGAGGGGGAGGGTGAATCAGTTGTCACAAAAATTCAAACTTAATAAACTTATTAACCTTATTCTCAAATCTGATTAATAACCATGAAAGCATAAATCATCAACACATTAGAAACAAACATAACACTAAGATTTTTTTACGTGGAAACCCTGTTAGGGAAAAAACCACGGTGGAGGTCAATCCACAATATTATACCCTATTAAAAGTATAAAGAATGAAATGGGGAATGCACATGCATTCAGGCACACTGCCTAGAGCTCACTGCTCAATTACAACAAAGCTTACTAACCAAAGGAAGACACAATGTCTTATAGAAACATTCAGATTACATCCACATGATTTTGAACTGAGAAAATAGCATATGCTAATGCCTAATTAGAATTCCGGTTAAGCACATGAACACTTCTTCACACTTTTCTTAGTCTTCTTCACACTCTTCTTTTGCCTTCAAAAGATTAGGACATTATTCACACATCTCTCACAAACGCACATTACTTCAAATGGAATAAACAATTGCTTATATATATATATATATCCGCAACAAGAGATTACATCGCTATATGTCAACTTCAACAAAATAATAAAACCATATACAAATGGTTGGCCCAAAACATTAAAGATTATCAATGCGAATCAACCAAGGTTGACCACAACATAGTGAAGACCCAAAATAAAATCCTCGAACATGAAACACCTTCAAAAATTATTCCATGAAGATCCACAACACGCTACAATTACCCTATCGGCCATGAACATGAAAAATATGAACACACAAGAGAAAATCACCAATCGCAAACACAACGATCAATGTAGATGTGCAACATAGATAAAGCATGATTTAGAAACATCCAAAAACATTAAGAATCACTGAAGCATCCAGAACAACTGAACTTACTAGAATCACATAGTCTTGTTTCAGGAACACCAACTGTAGCAACAAAAAAAATTGTTAGAACACAATTGCACATAACTTGATCAAAATCTTCACGTGGATCTCTGAAACTTAATGTGGATAAACTAGATATACTAAAAAAAAACCTTTAATCCACAACCTTTGATCATCAACGCACTGAGTTCGCTAATAGACTGAACTTTACTTCACCACTAACAACTTGCAACTTATTTTATTACAATTTCTCAATATCCTCGACATATAAAACTTCTAAGACATTAATGCAAATAGTTTTGACATCAATGACAATTGCAACATCTAACAATCTCCCCCTTTGGCATTGATGGCAACACATGATGTGAAGAACACCATCAACACAACTTTCTCTTTCCCAAGAAAAATGTACAACTAGTGTTTTTTCTACCATTCACATCTCTTGCCCAATCAACATTAGTAAAGGCCCTCAAAGTAAGATCATCATCTTTAGGATACCACAGGCCAATATCAACTATCTCCTTCAAGTATTTGAAAATCCTCTTCACAGCTGTCACATGAGATTCCTTAGGATCAACTTGAAATCTTGCAACAATGCATACAAAATTCATGATATCAAGTCTAGTTTGAGTCAAATAGAGCAATCCACTAATCATCGATCCATATCTAGTTTGATTTTCTTTCAAAGAATCATCATCTTGTGTCAACTTGCACCTGGTCACCATAGGTGTACCAACTGGCTTTGAATCTTCCATACCAAACTTCTTTAACAATTCTTTTACATACTTGGACTGAGATATAAAGATCCCTTTATCTAGTTGAGTAATTTGCAATCCCAAAAAGAATTTCATCTCTCTAATCATTGACATGTTAAATTCACTCTTCATCTCACAAGCAAACTTCATGCACAACCCATCATCTCCTCCAAAAATGATGTCATCAACAAAGACTTCCACAATCAAATCTTTATAATGATCTAATATTGAAATAATACATTATTTACTCTAATACCTTTGTTAAACCAAGCTCTACAAATACTTATTCAATTTGGCATACCATGCTCTTGGGCTTTCTTAAGTCCATTAATGCATTTTTCAAACCTAGCCAAACCATATATATCCCCCCGACAAATAATTGAAATCCATTAGGTTGCTCAATATACACTTCTTCTTCCAGTTCACCATTTAGAAATGTTGACTTGACATCCATCCGATAAACCTTGAAGTTTCTGTAAGTAGCATAAGCAAGAAATAGTCTCACAACTTCAATCCTAGCAACAGGAGCATAAGTTTCTTCAAAGTCAATTCCTTCCATTTGAAAATAGTCTTGCTTTGTTTCTAACTACTTCTCCTTGCTCATTCAGTTTGTTTCTAAAGTCCCATTTAGTTCCAATTACATTTTTTTCCTTAGGTCTAGGAACAAGAATCCATGTATCATTCTTCTCAATCTATAGTAGTTCTTCTTTTATTGCTTCTACCCAATGTTCATCTTTGCAAGCTTCATTCACACTATTAGGCTTAGTCTTTGAAATCAAATAGTATTCTTCTATAATTTTTCTCCTAGTCCGAACACCTTTGTTCTTATCACCTATGATCTGATCTTCTAAATGATTTAATCTTACATACCTTGGAGTTTTAGGATGTTCTCAAACT
Organism: Sequoia sempervirens; assembly: GCA_007258455.2. Classification (NCBI taxonomy): domain Eukaryota; kingdom Viridiplantae; phylum Streptophyta; class Pinopsida; order Cupressales; family Cupressaceae; genus Sequoia; species Sequoia sempervirens. Next base: position 4,300 of record VDFB02156094.1, on the reverse strand, counting down.
TTAGGCTCTTGTGATATCTCTTCTGCACTTTTGCTAATTCCTTCTTCTTGATTATCTTGATTCACTAGAATGATCTGAACTTGATTTTAAGTCTAAACTTTCTTTCTGTGTTTGTGTGAAATATTGAAAGTTAGTAAATCAACACAAGCCTTAATGGAACAAATTATATCAAAGATTCAAAGCAAAGAAACTACTCTAAATTTTCACAAAACAAATCTTTTAAGAACATCTCATTGTCCTCTATTCTTAAAGATTCCTTTAACCCTTTACCCCTCGGATTTCTATGTGCACAAAAGCTATTAGAATGACACTTAAGAAACAAGATTAGCATATAACATGCAAGCCAACTAAGTTCCTACATAAAACTATACGATGGAAAGGATAATGGATACTATGATGAATGGATGATGGTGTTAGATGATTCAAGGTAGATACTATGGTATTGAGATGGGATGATTCTACATATGCTCAAATGAAAACTATGGAAAACTAAGATGATACTCCATATGCTCAAATGCTAACTATGAATATGCTAATCTAAAATGCAACTATGATGCAAAGGATGACATAAAATGCAACTATGAAGCAAAGTATTACTCTAAGATCTAACTATGATGCAAAACATGGTATAAAATGTAACTATAAGACTCATATGATAGGGTAGGGTTGGATGGAACACTCAATGCTCCATGCTCTGGATCCTTGTTCTCAAGAACCCCTAGGTGACTCTCCCACCTTAACCTTTAGTTCCTATCTCAGGTATTGGTACCCTTGGTCCTACTAGCCAACCCCACTATCACCATTATTCATTCCACCAAGCCAATCTTGGTGCCTTGCCACTATCTCACCTTTGACCTTTACTCTTCCCTAAAGGCCAATTACCCTCAACATTCAATTAGGTACTTGCAGGGGCATAAAGATGTAAAAAAAATGCTTCATAGAAACCTATTGGGGTTCTTGTTCAATCACTAGACTCCAATTCTCCATTGCTTCCACCAAACCCTCTCCTAGGGTTTGAAAAGGTTACAAGCCTAGAGCCCCAATTAGGCCTCCTAACCTAAGAAAAATGGAATTTTCTCCAAAACCTTCCAAATGACTTGGGGTATTTTCTTGGGCTTTGTGTTTCCCATGCCCACACCTTGAATATTTTTGGGGTTAGGAGCCTGTACTGTCCGTACACTTCCTTTACTCAAAAATGGTCAAGAACTAGGGTTTATAAGCCTTTTCCAGGCTGCTTCCAAACTGTCAGAGTTTTTTCACACCAAATGGGTTGATGGAGCCTCCTTTCGACCACCAGGCCTTGCCAAGATTCTCAGCTAAATTCTCCAAAAGGAAATTTTCCAAAAACCTTAGCACCCCTGCAAGTTATGTGCCTTGCACTCCTTGTCTTCCCTAGCCGAACTCTGCCTGGCTTGCCGAGGGCAAGACATTGCTAGCAGCTCCTGCACACACACAAGCCCTAGAACCTACCATATGTACAAACATGGAGTCTAGGCACTATTCCCAAAGGGCCATATAGTTTGTATAGTGGGAAAGTGCTCTAGCACTCCATTTCCTAAAACTTGTCTGGTTCAGACTAGCACATAGGGTAAAATTAAACTATTTACAAAAGTGCCTAAAAATTGAACAAGGAAACTAATTAATGTTAAAAAAGGCTTGTATTCTAACAACAAAAAATCCTACAATCAAAACAGTAGCAGTTCTAATCCATTAAATCCCTATTTAGATGCAAAAATCAGAAAATGTAGCACAAAACGCTATCTTCCTTCACTTTCACAAACTTTCTCTATAACATCAATGCTTCCAACCTTGTTCCATGGTCTAAGCACATCTTAAATAGACTCCAAAAATAGTTAAGCTCTTTTTGGTCGGACTTATCCAAGACCTAATGGAAAAAATGTAAAATCCACTATGTTTTTCAAACTTTTACCAACTTTTGAAAACACAACAAGATGAGCTTCTAAACTTGTTCATCACTTCACAACTTCTCTCCTAGAAATAAAAAACACCTCTAAGCTAACTTCACAATGGTCAACATGACCTTATAAAAAAAAAACAAAATTGTCCTTCTAGATTTCCTATTTACTTAATGAAACTGCCTATTGTTCCTTAGGTGCTCCTGCACCATTCTCCCCCTCTTAGCCCAAACACTAAGGAACGGAAGGAGAGATCAATGACAGGTCAATACCAAACTTCTTGAACTGATCTTCTTGTACCCATGTGGCTTCTGATTCATGCTTGTTCTTCCACTTGACAAGGTGCTCCATGTACACCTTATGCCTTGTAGACTTTTGCACTCTTGACTCCAAGATCTTCTCTGCCTGAGGCTTATCTTGATTAGGTAAGGAGACATTGCTGATGTCCTTGAAGATCTCCTTACTATTCTGATCCACATCAGCTATTGTCCCTTTATACTTGATCAAGTCAGCTATGTTGAAAATTGGTGAGATTCCAAGATCGGTAGGTAACTCCACTTTGTATGCATTCTTGCCATACTTGGCCAATATATTGCAGGGTCCTACTTGTTTCATTTGAAACTTGGTTGAAATTCCCTTCTACAACCTTGACTTGTTAAGGTGGACCATAACATAGTCCCCTACTGTAAATTGCACATCTTTCCTTGACATATCTGCCTTCTTCAATTTTTGTGTAGCCTCAGTGACTGTCCTCTTTACCTACTCCTGAATCTCTTTCATGGTTTGACTAAAGTCTTCTGCATGTCCACTTCTTTGTTCCATAGCTCCAAGATCTCTGAGCTCACATATGCCTCTTGGGTGCATCCCATACACAATCTCAAAAGGACTCTTCCCTATGGTCCGGTTCACACTATCATTATAAGCATCCTCAGCTTGTGAGATAACCATATCCCATGTCTGTCCATACTCCTTAGTTAGGCACCTTAGAAGATTATCTAGCACCCTGTTAACCACCTCTGTTTGACCATTGGTTTGAGGATGGTAGGTTGACCCAAATGACAGATTGGTACCCAATCTGCTCCATAGAGTCTTCCAAAAGTGACTCATGAACTTTACATCTCTGTTAGAAACAATACTTTAAGGTAGTCCATGGATCCTCACCACTTCCTTGAAGAAAAGATGAGCTATGTAGCTAGCATCATGGGTAGTTTTGCAGGGAATAAAATCATTCATTTGGCTAAATCTGTCTACCACTACATAAACACTGTCAAAACTAGTCTTGGTCTTAGGGAAGGCCTACCACAAAATCCATATGCTTACACACCCCATGGTCTGTTAGGAATGGGTAGGGGTTGATATAGACCAAAGATTACTAGCTCCTCCCTTAGCTTTCATACACACAACACATTGTTCCACATACTTTCTAACATCTCTTGCCAACTTAGGCCAGTAATAGAATCTTTGCACTAGTTCTAAAGTCTTGTTGATGCCAAAATGTCCACTAAGAATTCCATTATGCTTTTCCTAAATGATATTTTCCCTCATTGACCCTCTTGGAACACATAACTGATTTCCTTTAAACAATAACCCACTTTTCAATGTATACTCTAAGTATTGGCTATGGAAATGGTTCTCAAAGTTAGAACATACCTTATAGACCTCTGAAAAGTCTTCATCTTCCCCATAGAGATCCTTGAAATTCTCTATTCCAATGCTCTTGATTTGAATCTCTTGCACTGTCAACAATCTCCTGCTCAATGCATCTACTACTTTGTTTAGTTGTCCCTTCTTATGCTTGATGGTGAAGGTGTAAAAGCTTGATGTATTCCATCCATTTCAAAATGCCCTATTACTCAACTTCTCTTGAGTGTTGATAAAACTAAGTGCCTGATTGTCAGTAAAGACTACAAACTCCTTTGGTAGAAGATAATGCCTCCATTTCCTAAGTGATTGAACCAAAGCATAAAGTTCTAAGTCATAGGTTGAATACTTCTTCTTTGCTTCATTGAGATTCTCACTAAAGAAGGTTGTAGGCCTGCCCTCTTGACTAAGCACTCCTACTACCACTCCACTTGTATCACATTCACCGAAGCAACAATTTCCGTCAAAACTAGGTAATAACAGAATAGGTTGAGTTGCCACTTCTTGTTTTAGTTTCTCAAACCCTTTCAACTTCTAAGTCCACGCAGAACTTTAGTTTTCAACCACCCTTGATTATGTCTTAGAATCGTGCACATATGCCACTATAGTTTCTTATGAATTTTCTATAGAATTGAGGTAATCCATGAAAACTTCTTACCTTAGTCCCTGTGGTTAGTGTAGGCCAGTTTAGAATGGCTTCCACCTTGCTTGGATCCATTTTTAGTGATCCTTTTGACACTACA
>VDFB02156091.1:0-29040 GCA_007258455.2 Sequoia sempervirens | reverse complement strand
TGTCTTAGACCTATATTCCATTTTGGTCATCCATCATTCATTATTCATCTATTTTTCTTTGTTTCATTTTGGTGAACTTGACATTCTTACATTATAAGTTTTCTAATTTAGAGATCCTTCAAACCCTAGATCTAGGATTTTGCCTTAGTTTGCATTGCATCTCATTTAGGGTTTTCAAAATTGCATTAGTTTACATTTCATTAGGGTTTTGAAAGTTGCATTTTGCATTGTTTAAAACTTCAAAATTCAAAAATTGGTATACATTTTGCATCCATTTCACATTATAGTCTACATATTAATGTTTTTCAATCATTTAAATTAGAAAATTCAAACAAAATTGTATCTAAAAAGTTATCATTTTTCTTGTTGTTTGTCATCAATTTGCACTTGCATTTCATCATAAAAATTTGGAAATCTATAACTGAAAGTGTCTATTTAAAACATGAATCAAGGACCTTAAAGATCAACGAAAAAACATAATTTAATATTTTCAACCCCTGTGCAAGGACCCATTCACCCTAGGGAAAATCTACCCTTATACAGGTCACTTTCTGAATTTATGGGCATTAATTTTTCTCTATCTTCTTTACATCTTGTTGTTTTCATATCTCAATTTTATTTTCTGGAGTTACAGTTTTCTGAAATTGCTTGCATTCAAGTTAATTGGTCAATACAAGTGCTTTCTTCAAACATAAAATTTGCATTCAAAAGATATCATTTTTAGTTTCCTGCATTTAAAAATTAAAAAATTCTTGCATGTCAAATCTAAAAAATGCTATATCTTTTTACATTCTTGCATTTTGCTTCCTAGATTTGTGTGTTTGCTACATTTGTTTAGTGTTTTTTGTCCATTTTGGGTACATTTTTGGTATTACAACCTGCTATCCTACTACTAATACTTTAGTGAGATGTAGTTTGAGACTCATGGAATCCCGTGCTGATACATTCATTGTGAATCTTGGGTTTTCTTACTCTTTCACTCATAGTGTTGACACTAGTCAACCCATGTTGGAATCCATACCTGAAAGAACATGTCCTACAACCTCCAATCTTGTTGATGTTGAAACTATTGTTTCTCATGTCTTCAAGAAAACTTACAAAAATGGATAAAGCCTTAGAAATACTTCAAAACCTCATGAGTGCTAAATATATTGATGGTACTATAGTTCCTATCATAGATATCATGAGGAGAATACTTGATAATGAATTGGGAATAGAAATTATGCAAAGCTAGCTCGTATCATTGACGAGCATGTCCTTATAATGGCTAGTTGTGCTCAAAATTTGGGATACACTCAAAGTCAAGGTGGAAATCAAATTCCTCCCCCTACAACTGTGGCCTCTATTCCTACATACACTCATTCGATTGTTACTACAACAAGATAACCAAATAGCAATGTCAATCCAACCTTAGCTATATCCATTGGGAATCCTTTTAGCTTTGTGAACTTAAACTTCATATATCCTAATCTATCACCTCTCACAAAATTGCAATTCACTTGTCCTCCCAACACATATACACCTCCACCTTATTCACCTCCATCTCAAAACACAACCAATGATTTCATCCTTAAACAACTTTTGCAAAATGTGTCATCCCTCCAACAACAAATTTCCACATTGAACAAAAATAAAAATGGCCAACTTTCACAATATGTCAAACACAACCCATTATCATTGGAGATATTGAAATCACAAATGACACAAGGCATAAAGATTCCTAGATTTGAGAAATATGGTGGTAAAGGAGATCCTACCAACCATGTCTTGGCATACACAACCTTATGTAGTGACTTCATTTTCAAAGGCAAGCTCTTAGCTAAGCTTTTCCCTAGATCCTTGAAAGACACAACCTTGGAATGGTTTTTCTCTTTACAAAATAACTCAATTAGTTCATTCAATGAACTTGTTGATGCCTTTCTCAACCATTTCCAAGTGCACATTGGTCCTAAGATGGCCTTACCTGATTTAATGCAATGTAAACAAAACAAGGATGAAAAGGTCAATGATTTCATAACACGATACCAATTGCTTTACTCACAAATTAACATTAAGATTCTTGATGCCGATCTTCAAAGAATGTTCATTGAAAACTTGCAAAACAATATTCAAGATAAGCTAGGGATGATGAGATTCCCTTCTTTCACTCACTTGTGCATGGCTCTTTGAGACTATTAGAATTCAATTAGTCATCATGAAGCAAAAAATTCCTCCAATTGTCCTAAAAAAATCCAAATCCGTTCCTCATAACAATTTCCAACCATTCAAGAAAAAATAAAGGCTTTAGACAAATAAATCTACCTTAAACAAATCAACAAGTTAAATCTCAAGTGGCTGCTATAAAAACAACAGATCCATATCAATTAAGGGACACAAATAAAAAATTTACTTTGTTACCTGATACCCTTCATTCCATCATATTGCAACCCATGGGTAAGAACTTAAAATTACCTTAGCTCTTGTTATAACCCCCGATCCTATTAAGCCTTTACCCTTGAACTATAATCCAAATGCCTTATGCCATTATCACCAACAAAATGGACATGATACTGAATGATGTATGCATCTTAAAAATATTGCGCAAGACCTCATTGATTCTAATCACATCTAGATTGGTGGTGTTAGCGATCAAGGAAATAAGTATGTTGCTTCACCTAACCAAAATTTGCAAATATTTACCAATCCAATGCCAAATCATAACATCTCATTTGTTAAAGCTAGTGACACCAAGAATGATGTGATGAATGTTGACAATATACAAGCCATTACTAATGACAATATGATTGATAATGGGGATGATATACGCACTATAATCAACCTCATTGACGTTCAACCTCGTAAGGGCCAAACCAAAATGTCTCTTGATATTGCTTTCTCACAAAATGACATAATTAAAGATGTACCTAATGGTCCTCTTTACATAGCTGAAAGAATCAATGACAAGCCTAATAATGGGATATTAATTGATCTCGTGTGTTTAGAGAATGTGATCATTGAGTAATTCTTGTTTGTGCATGAACTTTATCAGGACTCTTATAAACAATCAAAAGCATGGATTGAAACGCATAATGGTTTTTCCTACCCTACAATAGGTTCGATCACTCTCCCCTTAAAAGTCAAATCAAAGAGACTAAATGTCTCATTCTCCATCATCCCATCATTAGACCAATTTCATGTGAAGCTAGGTTATCCATGGCTATGATCCATGGATGCCATCCCCTATGTAGTGCATAAATGCTTAAAATTTCCATTTGGTAATGAAATTTTCACTTTGCATTATAGCAGTTTTAATCCTATGTCTTCCCATGGAAATTTCTCATTAGATTTGTTTTGGACCGAACCTATGGAAGCTTTTAAACCTAGCGAGCACTTATTTTTCAAATCTTACCAAAAGTTCAAGGCAAAGCACATAGCAAAATTATATCTTAGCAATATACCTCAACTTATGCTTGACTCTCCCATCATTGATGAAACCATGATTGAACCAAAAGCCCTTCCAAGTAACCAAGACAAATCAACCATGATTCCTTAACCTATTTCCTAAAAAATACCAAGAGATAACCATACAATTATCGTTGTGCCTCCTAAGATAAAATAATTTTATAAACCTAAAGAGAAAGTGGTTGGAAAACCCTCGATGGTTCCTTTTGTTCCTCCCTTACGGGATGAAAAGAAGCCTATGGTTGATAAACCCGCTCCTACATAGTCACAACTTCAAAACCGTGCAAAAAGAAACAAAAATGCTAAAGAGCGTAGGCATAAACGTCATTCTATTGCTTGTAAATTAAAAGAAGAGAACAAACAAACAAATCAAGATAAAAATTAACTCAAACGAATTGTGATGATTCTCCACCTTCGCCACAACAATAAACACATGAAATCTCTATGGATATTATCATTAGGCCTCATGTTGTGATTAACTTGGATGATAATGAAGATAATGCTAAGATTGATGAGGAAGTGCATAATGATATGAATTTATTATTTTCCTCTTCTATGAGCTTAGACAAGAACAACCATGATGATCCACCTTACAAGAGTGCATCACCATGTGTTGAACCTAGTGATTGTCCTAGTATGAAAATAGTTGTTGCCCCTTTGGCTATTCATTTGCCTTATGCATATGATGAACAAGATTGGGATGTGGAAAATTTGATTTAGGTCAGTTCACATGTGTCATACTAGCTTTATGCCTTCTTTTCATGTTCTTTGTGTGATTACATGTGTGTAATGTGAACTCCCGTATTGTGCCTTTATGTTTGTGAGCCTACTTTGAATGACCCTTGTCACTCTGTTGGTGCAAGGATACAAAGGGAGTGAATCTATTATGACATTATTCTATTTGTATCTTAATTCTTCTATTTTTTGTAACCATTGTCTTTTTCATTTATCTTGTGTTTTCTTTTTGGGGATGATGCAAACCATTGAGACATTTAGGTCTCTTCCATGTTGATCCAAAAGGCTTCTCCTTTTTTTTCACTCTCTCTATGTGTCATTCTTCCTTTGTGCTCATTGTTCCATGAGTTATTTGGGGAATGATGATGATTCCAAGATCGATTATATCACTGTAGCAAATTCATACGTTGACCCCAAATCCATGGATCCCTTATGTGTTATCTTAGGATTGTATATGGGGGGAAAGCTCCTTTTCATAACGTAGCTTTATTTGGAAACATATGTTTTGTTGCAAGTATGTGCATATTGGTGTTTTTATTGATGTCAACAAGCTTTTTTTGTCATTTATGTCAACTATATGTAGGAAGAATGATGTTGAAGATGAATAGTTGGTGTTGTCTATGCTTTGATTTGCTGCATTATGTTTTCATTAGTTAAACTACTGGTGTTAACCTCTCGTATTACTTTGATAAGATTCTATCTATCAATGTAGTAATGCTAAAGATGATGTGGATGTGTCTCTAGTGCTTGGTTTCCAAGTGCTTTTGATAAAATTTGATAAAAAGAGGAAACAATGTGTTGCAGTGTCGTTCTAGGTTATAGAGAGATGTTTTGGTTTTGCTCCGCATTTCTTCTAGGTTGAAGATCTTCCTGTGTGATTTGGATATGTTGGTTAGAGGTGTTATATTCAAGATATGGTATGTTGGATCATCGTACAGTAGAAGTTGTGTTCACCAGTGTGTGACTGTGCATTGTAGAGGTGTCTGAGAGAAATGTTTTTCTTCGTGTTTCTTTGAAGTTGTGCTTTAGGTCTTGCAATTCTAAATGTTTGTTGATGGTGTTAGTAGTTGTAGTTTACCTCAGTCAAGAGTATTTGAGGTTTTTTGCTTTGAAAGATAGTTTTTCAAGTAACAATGTATGGTAGAGTAGTCTGAGTGTACTAGGTTTGTACATTATTAAGGTGAAAAGTTGTTGCGAAGGATTTTGTTGGATTTCAAGGTGTTTGAGGAATATTGTAGAACATGTTCAAGTGTGGTGGGTGGTTCGTAAGTCATCCTTGGGTTTGAGAAAGCATGTACTTAAAATATTAATGGTTTTTGCATGGGTAACAACCAACTTGGTGTTTACACTACATGTGAAGGATAAATATTGTTTAAAGAAGAGTGTGGTTAAGTGTTGTTGTTGATTTGGGTCTCAATTAAGTTTTTATGTGGTCCACATTCAATTCTACCTACCACAAAAGTGTTTTGGCACTGACATAATTTGAATTTGCATGTTTGAGGCACATAAGTGACCTTGGAAAGGGTTTCAAGGTTGAGGATGCTATAAGTATGAGTTGAATTGTTGAAGGAGGATAAGATAGATGAAAGTGTGAAGTGTGTAATGCAAATGATGCAAATTTTAGAGTTGTAAGGTGTGAAATGGTGAAGTGTAGTGTGAAATTTCAAGTGTTGGATTACTGGATGTAGTGAGTAGAATGTGTCTACAATCATTCAAACAGATTGTGAAGGTGTTGAAGCTATTGTCGTGGATTCTCTATTGCATTGAGATTATGTTCTTTGTATAAAATTTCTTCTCTGTCTTCTTTTTCTACTCTGGCAATGAGCCTTGGTTGTGAGCCTTTTAGGGTAGTGTGCCCCTTCTAGCAATGAGCCTTTATAACCAGTTTTGCAATATCTTATATTGTGAGCTAATCCTCATTGTGGATTTCCCTCCTTGGGTTTTCCACATAAATCTAGTGTTCTCTTGTGCATAGTTTTTAAGTTGTTTCAAGTTTTTGTTATTTGCTTTTCATGTTAAATCATCACAATAGAATAAGGGTTTAATATATTCATGTGGATTTGAATATTAATGAGGGTTTTGAAGGTTTAAGGTACAACTGATTCACCCCCCTCTCATTTGTCTTGTTCATTCAAAATGTTTGGCATAGGTCTTTCCAAATAATCTCTCACGTCTCTTTCATCTATTGGCTTTTATCATCTTCTACTTTAAAGTAATTTCTCACACGATAGTGCTTAGCAATTTCTTTAAAGTGGTGGGCATTATGCCTCCCATTTGTCACTTGCTTGATGTCGACCTCTTGTTCAAAGTGTGGCCTTCTTATTTCACATGATGTGTCTTCTTGTTGGTTGCATTGGGATTGATGTCCTTCAAGAGCGTGACCTTTATTGGCATATGAAATTCCTCTTAGTGGTAATGCTATGGCTTGCATTCCCTAAGGTGTGAATCTTTTATCTCTCAACTTGTACTCTCTTGATGGCGATATCAATTGTGATGTTCCCTAAAGTGAGACCTTTCATGAACTAAGCAAAACCCCTTTGACTATCTTAAACCAAAAATTTTGGCCACTAAGCATAACAAAGCTTGCTTGGTGGTACCTTTGTTTCATGAGTGTAACATAATGCAAATTTCTAGCCTTGTGATTGTCATATGCGGTTCCTTATCAAAGTTATCAGGGAGTATAAATTTTGGTATGGTTGATATATGGGAGCTTGTAGACCTGGCATGAATTTCCCATCGCCACTTGTTTTGTGGGTACACACCTAGTGTATATCGGACTGCACTAGACCTTGTATGTTTCTCACTTGTTTGGGCTCATTGAGTGTATATTGGATTGCACTTGTGAGTGTGTTTTCATGGCCATCTTGCATAACACAACTTGCTTTCCTGTGGTGCCATGAGAACATGTTTCATGGATTTGACATAACACAACTTGCTAGTTCATCTCTTCTTTGCATTAATTTTGACATTGTATGATGTTGTATCTTGTGTTGCTATTGCATTCATATGTTTGTTTGTGCCTTTGTTGGTTTTCCATAAGATCTTTGATCCTAGGGGCTTGATCATCCTCCTTGATCTTTGTTATCTCATCTTTCTAACAATTGTACAATTAGACCTCTCTTGACTTATTTGTCTACTTTAGTGTGAGTTTGAGCATAGGGCTCATACTCTCACTAAAGTGGGGGCTAAATGTAGTGTAGGAAAATGTACTCCTTTATATTTTCACACTATGTTTGCATCCCCTTAATTAATTGGACTTGATTAAGATTCTAATTGCCTAAAGTATGCATTCTTAATTTTTATTATTCTTGTTTTCACAAAGGGAAACCAACATTAAACAAATTATAATATTATTTTTTAACACCTTGGAAATTGTGTGCCCTAGATTTAGGTCCCAGGATCTATTCGCCCAAGGGCGAATTGGTCCTCCTTAAGTGCCAAGACCCAATTTTTAATATGTTTTTGGCAGCATTCTAATGATTCAAATTCAAGTTTCAAATGTTGGCTTATGGAATCTATTTTTTTGGGAAATTATATAAACACCTATAAATACAAGATTATTTTATCAATTCAAAACTAACACACTTTACGCAAGCATTCCTATAGAAAAAAATATTGTCAAGAGCATTGAAGTGTATATTTATCAAGCATATACAGTAGCAATCAAGATCATATCATCATGTCCAATTTCATGTGTGTTGATATTATGTTTTGGAGCTAACATTGTGATGTAGGTTTCAAGCATTCAAGAAAGAATTCAAGCATCAAATCAAGCAATTATTCAAGCCAATTCAAGCAAGAACCAATCCTTAGAGAGATGTGTTAGAATTTAGTCCTCTATGGTCAGTCATTAAGGGTTTGGTGAGTTGTGACATAGATTTGTTCATTCATCAATCCTTGTCATTTGTTATTATCTTTCATTATCAAGGTTTAATTACCAAACCAGGGTTTGACCAAGGAAAATCCCTATTCACCAAAAAAAAAAAAAATTCCCTCTCTTTGTGTGTGCAAATTTACAGGTGAAGAAGGACTGAAATTAGATCAAAAGTGCAATTTTTACAAAGTTTTCAAAGTTGTCATCAAAGTTTTCAAGTCATGAAAAATCACCTATAGAATTTACTTATGACTTTTCGATAGTGGAATCTGGAGGAATCGGGAGTGTAGATTTGGGATCAGAGGATTGTGAAATCATATTTTGACCCTTGTATAGATACCCATTTTCCTTAGGGTGAATTTGTCTTGGCAGGACACTCAACAACCACTTTTGGTGATAGGTACACATCAGTATTCCCTTCTTAGAAATGCCATAAATTTTGTGTTTTTGTTTGTGTTATCCTTTAACTCTACCTCTCAAGTTTTACATCACATAATTGAGCTCATTAGGTATATTTTTTTATCTCTTAAAAGTTCATATCAAGCATTTTTTGTCATAAAGGAAAAATCAAAGATCCACCTTCCTATAGAGTTGACTCACCTCAAGGTTGAAAGTCAACTTTACCCTTGGGAGAGATCTCCTTTTTCCCAATGAAACTAAAAGAAAAGCAGGTGTCTTAGATCTATATTCCATTTTGGTCATTCATCATTCATTCATCATCTATTTTTCATTGTTTCAAAACCCAATATTTTGGTCACTGATATTCCTAGCAACTATGGTATGCTCATGAACAAAAGTTTTTAAAAGATCTGGGAGGTGAGATTAAACTATATTGTTCTCATACATTGACACCTCTTGGTGATAAGAAAGTTCATCTCAATCCAGAGCCCACAACTAAATATACTATTCCAAAATCAGATGATCCAAGATCTGAAATTTTATATGTAGAAACTGGTCCTAACACCCATATGCTCACTTCAAAAGATAAACATATGCCTGAATTACTTGCTCCTATTATATCTTCTAAATTATAGATGGAGTTTGATGAAATCTCTTCTTATTCAAGTTTTGGGGCTAGGATAATACTTATATCTCGTATAGGAGAAAAAGTTATCAAGGTATATAAGTTAGATTTAGAAACCACAAATAACATTGTTGAGTATGAGGCTCTCCTCCTAGTTCTATAATTTGAAAAAGATAAGGGAATTAGAAAACTCAAAGTCATTGGTGATGTTGAATTAGTGGTAAACTAGGCTAGGAATCAATTTCAAACTAAAAGAAAAAGGTTAAAAAAATATTAGAATAAATTTTGGGATGACATATAATGCTTTAATGTCTTTTCAATATAATCAATCCCAAGAGAACATAATTCTAAAGAAAATTGTCTTGCCATCTTAGCTTCAATCCTAATTACCCATCCGAGTTTGAAAAGGACATGTATTTAATTGATTTGATATACATGTCAAGTGTGTTTGATAATGATCTTCATTGGAAAGTCTTTGATGATGTTAAGCATATTATTTATTTTCTTGAGGGGAATGGGTCTTTTACCAATTTTATTTTTGAAGGAGCTCAAACTGCAGTGCAAAAACACACAACTGAAAAGCAAGAAATAGGTTCTGAAGTTTTACAACTAGAGGGAAATACCATTCCTAAAGTTTTGGTTTCATTGGAAGATTTGTTTGATCAACATGACCATTATGTGAAAACTAAAGTTAGTCAACAATCATTTGATTCTTTTACTTACAAAAAAGTGAATATTGGTTCTGAAAATGATCCCAAGATTATTCTAATTGGAGAATGTTATTCTAAGAAACAAAAGGAAAGGTTTATTCACTGCTTGAAAATACAAATATGTATTTATGTGGTGTTATGATTATCTTAAATATTTCATGGGTGGTGAATTTAAACACCATGTTTCTCTTAAACCTAGAACCACTCCATTTAGATAAAAACATAGACAATTTAATCCAAAGATAACATATGCTATTTTTGTTGAGGTTGATAAGATGCTTAAGGCTAGAATTATTTATCCTATTCATCATTCCACATGGGTTGCAAATATAATTCATGTTCGGAAGAAAAATGGTGAAATTCATATTTGTGTGGATTTTCACAACCTCAACCAAGCCTCTCTTAAAGATAATTACCCTCTTCCTATTATGGACCATATTCTAAAAACGATCTCTAGATCAGAAATGATGTCTATGTTGATTGAATTTAGGTTATAACCAAATTAGTGTTGACCTAGAAGATCAACATAAAATGGCCTTCATTACTATTGGGGAAATTTTTCCTATAATATGATGTCTTTTGGGCTAATAAATGTAGGGGCTACTTTCTAGAGAGTCATGGATCTTTCCTTTGGTAACTTAAGGAATTAAATTATTGTTATTTTCTTAGATGATTCGACAATCTTTTCAAAGATATGAGAGGAACATGTGTACCACTTGGAGTGCGTATTGAAACACTATCATCAATAGGGTATTCCATTAAACCCCAAGAAGTTTGTCTTCAGAGTGATAAAGGGTAAGTTATTGGGAGAAATAGTATCCAAAGAAGGAATGTGAATCAATCTAGATTGATTTAAAGTTTTTCAATAGCTATCCTTACCGTCCAGTAAACCAGGTGTCAAATCATCCTTTGGTCAAATTAATTTTCTCAAGAGGTTCGTGACTAATTTCTCAAAAATAACTAAGGAAATTATGGACATGATGAAGGTTAAGGTGAATTTTAAATGCAAATGCTCCGATATTAGCACATCCTAATTTTAATGAAGAATTTACTATGTATTGTTATGCTTCTAAAATGACTTTATCTTTAATTTTAACTCAATATAAAGAGGAAAACATAGAGGCACCTATTGCTTTTATGAGTATACCTTTGAAGAAACATGAGTTGAAATACTCTTCTCTAGAAAATCATGCATACACTATAGTCCAAGCTATGAAGAAGCTTAGATTTTATATTCTAGATTCTCATACTACTGTTTATTTTCCAAACACCATTGTGAAAAGTATTCTCACACAACATGAAATAGATTTAAACAAGAGAGCCTCATGGATTGCTAAAGTGTTAGATATGACATTAACATTAAACTTACCAAGATTGTAAAAGGGAGAGGATTGTGTAAATTGATAGTAAAAAATAAATTAAGTGAAAATGAAAATAGGATTTAGAACTTCCCCTTGCTCTCCTTGTTGGAATGATAGATGAGTGGTTTTCTAATATCACTTATTTTCTAGCTTATGGAGAATTCCCTACTCACCTATCTTGAAAACAAAGGAGAAAAATAAATTTGAAGGTAGCTATATATATTAAATGGGGTGATACCTTATACAAGAAAGCGATTGATGTTACTTTCTTGAGATGTGTGGGAAAAGAACAACAAAATAAATTACTTCAGCATTTTCACAGTGAAGTCTATGGAGGCCATTTTTTGATTCGATTACAACGTTAAAATTTATTAGAAAATATGTTTATTAGCCTAGCATGTTTAAGGATGCAAATAAATGGGTCAGGAAATGTGAGTATTTCCAATAGTTTAAGGGTAAGGTTCAACTCATTGTTATTCCATTGAATCCAGTAATAATTGATGAACCATTTCAACAATGAGGTCTTGATTTTATTGGTCTGATCAACCCACATTCAAGTACCAATTATATACACATATTTTGGTTGCTAAAAATTACTTCACAAAGTGGGTAGAAGTTGTTCCTATCAAGAATACTTCTTCCAAGGTGGTATGTAATTTTATTAAAGAAAATATTCTTGTCAAATTTGGGGTCCCTTAGAAGATTATCATTGATAATGCCTCTAACTTTTCTTCTCATGAAATATTTGATTTCAGTTACGAGTATATAATTATTCTAGATCATTCATCTGACTATTACCCTCAAGGGGATGGCAAAGGTGAGTCCAGTAATAAGAACTTAATTTCCATTATTTGTAAACTAGTAGAAGAAAATCAGAGAAATTAGCATAAGAAATTGTATGATCATGCATTGTGGGTAGATAGAACCACTAAGAAAAGGGTGATAAGAATATGCCCATTTGAATTAGTCTATGAGGCTGAAGCTAAATTGCCTCTTTCTTTAGAACTTATCTCTGTGTCCTCAAAGTGTGTTAGAAGATTATTAGTTTAGGGATTCAATGGAGAAAAAAATCTCATACTTCGCTAAAATAGAAGAGAAGAGAGAGCAGGTAGTGGACAAAATTGTTAAACATTAGGAAAAAGTTAAATGGTTATTTGACAAGAAAACTAAATAGAGAATATTTGTTGTGGGAGATATTGTTTTATTATGGGATAAAAGGAAGGAGCCAAAGGGAAGTCATAAAAATATTGGTTCAATCTGGAAAGTACATTTCCAAATTAGGTAAGTGGTTGGAATTAATTCTTACTATTTGCAATACCTTGATGGTATACCTTTACCTATCCCTTATAATGCTTGACATCTAAAAAAATCATTTCAATGAAATGGGTGGTCCCCCATTTTTTGTACATAATTAGAATAGGGTTTTGTTGTGAGTGCATGTATTTTTGTTCCTTTCCTTATATTTTTGGTTATGTTTCTCCTTTATTTCCTCAACTCTATTTCCTAATGGATGAAGTCACTATTCTTGTAAATGAGTTCTCTAGGTTTCTCTATGTTCTAAAATTCCTTGTCCCCAAACATAACCAATTGTTACTATGGTTTCACTCTTTTCCCACCCTCTAAATTTTTACATGTAGAAGTCCTTTATTTCTCAGGTTCCTTCATTTTTAAGCTAATCATTTTATTAAAAGGACAAGGTTCAAAGCTTTCACTTATTGGGATTTTTAAATAAATTGGAGCCTTTCTCTTTCTGAGAACTACCCTATCGAGAGTTGTTAGTCCTTTTAAAAATCTTTAGTTGTCAATTTCTTAGTAAAGACCTTGTTTTCAGAGGTTTATTCGGTTTAAAAGACCAAAATAACTTCTAACAAGTTTCATTTATGTATCAATCTATGATTTTAATAAATGACTATTTGAGATTTAGAGGTTCTTATAGTTTTCAAATCCATCTAATCCCTCAATGGATTCTATCTCCAGTTTTGGTCATCAACAAGGGACAAGTAAAGGAACTAAGGGGGTTTGCAAGTTCTAAGAACACTAGAAACTCTTGATGGGGTTTCTTGTTCTTTAATTACCGATGATAAAAAGGAATATCTTGGTGATTTATGAAAGGAAAGAAGTGAGTGGTAATGAATTGGAAGGTTTAAGGGTTATAAGAACTTAAAGAACCTTCAACGAGTTCTTAATGAAGCCCCAAAGCCTGAGAAAAACATATAATAATAAGGTTTTTTAAAAGTTAAGAATATTTGAAGGCATAAAAGGATAAAAGGTAAAAGGGGCTCTCAATACTAGAACTATCGATTGGTTTTGAATTCTTGTTCTACTCTCGACAAGTTTCTTCAACGACTTAAAGAAAAAGTGTTATCTATTCTTATCATTTGTAAAAAAATATTAGGGAAATGATGTTATAAAACCACCTTTTTCTCCTTCATTTTATCAACTTCCTAGAATATTAATTCTAAGTGCGAAAGAAGAGTCGAAATTCCTACATTGTGGAGTGTAGCTTGATTGCGACTACCTCTTAAGCCTTCCTTCCAAAAATTTGCTAGTTAAGTAAAAACACTCCTCACTTGACTTGGATTGCCTTGTTTGAAGAAGCTATTCTCTTTCAATTGTATAGTTCCCAATTTTCTCACCATATTATCCAAAATTTTCTCTATCAACCCTATTTATCCCTAATTAAACTATAAAATTAAATGCTCAAAATGAAGTATGCTTACCAAGGATAAGAGAGGGAATCTATGTTGTAAAATTATCTTTCAAAAGTAAGGGATATCAAATTAGGGCATGTTGACTAAAATAATTTTGGAAGCACATGCCTAAAATCCCTAGTACGCCAATGACCAATGCTACTTTATAGAGTGAACTAGCTCATGTTGAGTGTTTTCTAAATGTTGTTCAATGCATAGATTAGTCATGGTGTGCATTAATTATAATAGACTTGAGAAACACGAAATTTAAAGTGCAAACAATAGACTAATAACAAAACTAGATGGGTCATCTATAAGCACTATATTAAGGCTCCCAAATAGGAAATTTTATGTGTATATGACCATAAAATTGCAAATAATTATTTCATTGAGAAAAGTGATTATTGTTTGAACCACCTTTCTAAAGATTAGTTAAAAAGATCAAGGAAAACAAAGTCACAATTACTAAAGTATCTCCTTAGGCCTCATTTTGGTGAGAACATATCAGATACCATAACTTTGCTACATAGGGTTAATGGAGATAAAGAAATGAGTTCTTTTGAATATTGGATGTGTCAGTTCATTATTTTTATAAGCCATGGATCTTAGTTTGTAGATTGGGGAAGATTGATCAATGATAATTTAGATGAGTGATCCAAGTCTTACTATTACTTATCCAAGTTAGGCCCATGTTCCCCCATCTAAGAGTAACTCCTCCCAAAATTTAAATGTAATTGAAGGGCACACAATCTATTGAGAGGGGGGGGGGTAAATCAGTAGATTAAATATATTTAAAACTCTTAACTCAAATGCATATATTAGAAGAAATACTTAAATCAAAGCAAAAATCTAATAATCAAGAGACAACATAAGCACAAACATCCACACAAGAGAACACTAGATATACATGGAAACCCAGGATGGAAAAAACCATAGTGAGAAAAACTACTTAGATCTATTGTCCAAATCCAGCCTCACAATGCAAAAATATACAAGTGAATTTTATACACTCAAGTAGGAAACAACCTATCAGATACAAAAATACCATATTGTGTTTGTAGGCACCAACCTACTAGAGATATCAATCCCCAAATGAAATAGTACAATAGGTAGAACACTAGTCCTACCAAAATATAATGATAAAGCTTAAAGATCTTTAAGGTAACTCAACTCATGTTAGAGTTACAAATAACACTCTTCCTGATTAAATGTGTTGAACATTCAAAATACTAAGAGGGGGGTGAATTAGTATTCTATTAAACTTTTGAACACAACTTATCCAATCACCAAAAAATATTAATTGAATTAAAGAATGAAAGCATGAATCATCCACAAAGTCACAAAACACGTGAACACTAGGATTTTTACGTGAAAAACCCAAAATGAGAAAAACCACGGCGAGGATTAGCTCACAATATATTATATTCGGATATAGTATATTACAGGGGCTCACTACCAAGACACATTGTCCTTATAAGGCTCACAATAAGAGTTTAATACAATACAAAAATGACTCACTTTCAAAGTATGAACTGATATAAAGTGCACCTTCCTTGTTTTGTATTTCAGTTCCTTTGAAACTCTGAATATATAATACTGCTCTGCTTATGTAACACCCCTCCATTTTGGATCTTTTGATTGACAATGCTTTCTTTGTTATGTGTTTTTGTTATGTTGTGACTGATTATTTGTTTATAACATGCTTTCACATTAGCATAGTTGTTATTTGAATTAATAATGATGTATGCTCATTTATTGATTATTGATATTTTAATTTTGTCAGTCTTGATGTGACTGTATTGGTGAAGAGAACGGTATTGCATCACTCGCTCGCGAGTGTCCTATGATTTCCGCAATTCTTTCTTCACGGTGTGTATGATTTATTATATGTATACATATGCGACATTTGCTTGTTTGCAGGATTGCAGGTACATGACATTAGCTTCATCTGGTTTTACAGGTCCGAGTGTGTCCACTACTCAACAGTAATATTGGGAGATAGTAACGGGTTACCTAGTCATACCTTTACCCTAGTACAGTGTGTCGTCAATTTGAATTTGGTCTTAGATTTATCATTGTTGTTCTAGGTATTTTATTCTTGTGCAAATTTAATTTAGTAGATTAAATGTGTATTTAATTTTAAATATTTAATTAAATAAATTATTGTTGTGAGGGCTTTAAAATAAATAAATAAATTTTGGTTATGTTGATTGAGTAAATTTTATTATTAAAAATAAATGGTAATTAAATAAGTAAAAATATTTAAATTGGTTGCAATTAGTAAATTGTATTATTATATTTAAATGTATGTGAATGAAAAATATCTAAATTGTTGACGGAAAATATATTTTAGATATTTTGTTTAAGATAACTAAGAGTTAGAAATTTGTGATCTAATTGTTGAAAATTCATTCACAGAGAGGATTTTTGGAAAAAAGAAAATAAAGTTGTTTTACGGGAAAAGTTTTGTATGGGTTGTGAAAAATTGGTGACGAAAATTGTGGATCTCTCGGAGGAAATTGTTTTAGAATTATTTTGTTGTAGGATTTTTCGCTGTGTTTTTGGTTGTGTCTTCTCGAAGGAGGCAATTGCATTGAAGAAATTTTTTGGCTACATTGAGAATTGAAATTATAGAGAAACTTGGCAACATTCTTCTGTAACAGGTTCTTTACTGTTTTTGTGAAATTTGAAATTAAAAAGTTATTTTATTACTATAATGCAAATTGGAAATGTTTTAGGAAATGATTTTTCAATACTGTAGAAACTTCTGTAAAAAATAATTAAATCCTCTGTGTAATTTGTTTATTTGAAATAGATTTATATAGAAGGAAATTATAGTGGAATTATTGAACCTCTGTTGAATTTAAATCAAAACTTAAAAACCTCTTCCTGTGAATACATAATTTATTCTTCTGTAGAAAATGATAAATTACCGTTGAAGATTTAGATCTTTGTAGAGAAAGATTTTTAACACGATAGAAAATTTAAAATGAAGTATTTGAGAAATTAGAAAACCTCTGTAGGATTGAAAATGAAATCTTTTGAGAAAACCAAAATAATTGGAAACCTCTAGTAATTTGAAAATCAAAACAGCAGAGAGAGTGCGTCACTAAATTAATCATAACTCACAATTTACAAACTGGGTAGGGCTGAATTTTTTCTATGTTTTAGACAACTGGATTGCACACCTTCAGTAAAAATTTCAAAGAAACTCAGATCCAAAAATAAAAGTTATTAAAGTCGCAACATGCGAGATTTATGATTAGGGTTGTCTGAAAATTGTTAATTTATATTTATATATTTATTTATTTGTTTAAAAATATATATTAGAAATATTGCATATAATTTTAGATTATTTAAATATATATATATTTAAATGTATTTTTAAATAGGTGCATGCACATGCACAATTTGATATTTTAAAATAAACATTGGAAAATAATAATTAGATTATGTAATTAGAATATATATTTATTTATTTAAAAGAAATATTATATCATTAATTAATGCATACAATGCACAAGTAGGTGTTTTATAATAAGATGATTTTATTAGAAAGATTAAGATTTATATTTATATTTGTTTGTGAAATTTGAGTTAACGATTAGTTTTAATTTCCTTATGATTTGTAAACAGAAGTATTTATATATTAATAAAAGCATGTAAATGCATGGGTTAATAAAATCTTAAAATAAAAACACTTAGGAGTGAAAGTTGATTTGTATTTAAATAGATATTGATTCAATTTGGATTTAAGAAATCCGAATATTAGATTATTTAAGTGCTTGAATTATTTTAAGTGGTATTATTTTCTGTTCACATTTGTGGACAATTTGAATTGAATATTATGAGTAATTGTCAAACTCGAAGTTAAGTAGTTGGTTTAATTCGTTGTGGTTTTATTGGATTTATGAAATTCTAATGGTCATTTATTTAATTACTTGAGTGGCTTCTTATTGTTGTGTATTCTTCTATAATTGTGTATTGGGCATTGGGGATATTCGTTGTTGAGAAAATTATAAGTCTTCCAGATATTGTAAAATTGTGAGAGGGTTATTATATCTTTTGTTTGTTTTTTTGAGATTTTCTTTGGGTAGTGCACATTTTTTTGGGTTTCAATATTTAACATCTGTAGGGATGTGTGAATTAGTTTGAACACTTGAAAACTATGAACGGGTTGTGTGATTTGATTTGACCACCTGGTTACTACGAACGAGATGTGTTGTTCTTTGCAAAATAGTTGATATTTGTTATCGTATTTTGTGCACTGTCTACCCTTAGGTTGTGGAATATGTTATTGTGTTGTCGATAGGGGAGTGGCTTTCAGCGGGGGTCGGGACACAAAGGGGTCCCAGGATAACTCGTGTGAAAGTCAGTTTTAATCAGTGGAAATTAAATAACCTTTATTAAGGATGGAGTAGCTTAATATTTAATCAGATAATTTAGCCTCGCTCATTGGCTCAAGGGCTAGTATGAGACTTGAGATGAGTCGGGAAGGCCTGGAATGGAAAAATCGTTATCTTGTCTTCTCGAAAGATAACCGATTCCGCACTAGTGTGCATTTGGGGCCGAAATCGTGAGAGGTTCCAGGATAACCCTAGAGAGGGGCCGAGACCTAGGAAGATTTCCTTTGGATAACCAATGCAACCTTTGTGATGACACTCCTCCTATGACAATAGTCGATTTGTATTATATAGTGGATGCATTTGATTCAGTGGTTCTAGAAGCAATGTAACCTTATGTTTTGTGTATTTTTTGGTACAGTGTTGTTTTGTATTTATTGGTACAGTGTTGTTTTTCATTTACTGGTACAGTGTGGTCTTGTATATTGTTTGTGTCTAGAGGTAATAGGTTGTCTTGGTCTCCTGTTACTATCTCCTAGCATAGGGGTTGGGCCTACGGGTATCAGATGGTTGGGTGGCGTGCATCTTACACTGTTGAGTTTCTCTTCCTATTCGTGATGGCGGGATCTTCTTGTTCGAAGAGCTCGTTTGGTTATCTGGAGTTCTTCTTCTCCTTCTTCATTGTAATTGTGGTTCATTATGTATAATTGTAATACCTCATTTGTATTGAGGTGAACCCTTGTGATGTAATTGTAATATTCGTTATGATCTATTCATTATTAGATTTAATGGTTTTGTATATGTGGAAATATGTTCAATACATTTCTATGTGTTAGCTTTATCTTGTAATGGTTTAGTAAGCGAAAAATCAAATAGTTTTTGGCACCACACGTGATTCAAAATCATCTTCACGCCCAAGAAAAATGTGCAATACTTAATTTAGGTCAGTATGGATCTAAAATAGATCTAACTAACATCCGCAATGTATATTTAATCTTCCCAACACATATCATGTATTAGGTCGGTCAGGAATTGTACCTAATAAAAAAACTTCCAATCATACATATGCTTCCCAATACACACAACTTCAGATTCGATCTTTCTTCAATTTCTCATTTCACTGACATCAGTGAGACTATCTTTAGAACTGCAGTACCAAAACATTATTCTCAAGGAAATGTGAAATCTCCCACACTGATACACTAAATAGAGAGATGACAGTGATATACAAAGTTGAACTTTGTCATTGATATCTTCTAGTAGGCTTCACAAAACTTCATGATATCTTGAATATAGTTGTATAAGCCAATCATAATGATATGATTAAAAGTGTAGAGTTATACCTCTTCTTGCGGTGAAGTGCAGACCACAATATCATCAACATAGAACACTTAGCCAAATTCCTTATAGATCAACTTTCCAGTATAGTTAGTATTGTACAAATGACACCAAAAATGTTTCCCCACAATGTTGACATCAATGAAAACACTGGGTCAACCAAATCAACCAATGTATGTACATTTCATGCTCATGTTGCCAAGCTACATCAACAATGACAGACTTCCAAACTTCCAACAATATGATCTTCTTACATAGGCACACACATTGGAATGCAACTCTCCTTTGTATCTTCACCACCCTCTCTTTAATTTTGTCACAACCCGTTTCTGAGTTACTAGATTACTTTTACCTTTATGAGTAAATATGATTTTAAATGCAAGATTATGATTTTAATATGTTCAATGAATATGCATCGTGATGAGATTGCTCAAATGAATGCTTTAATGATGTATATGAAATGTGATGAATATGATTTTCATGTTATCGACTAACTTTATTCATGTGCACTAAGTTGGATATAGGAAACGATCAAACCCTCTAGAGGGGGAGGGAGAGTATCATTCAGGAGAAGAAGTTGGTACAAAGACCATTATCATGATCATCTGAGTATCTACACACACGTACTACACTGGGTAGAGTGTCCTAGATGAGTCAGTGTTGGTATGAGTTGAACCGTGTCGTTATTCTTGTGAGTTGATAGGTATGTTAGGGATTGTTGTTTATGATTCCCTTTTGGTTGTCTTGACGAATTGAGTTATAATGTTAAATACCTTTTTGTTGAGTTGAGATATTTGAATGTTATGAATGGATATTCATAAGTATATAGGTATGTATATATATATATTAAGTATACATGTATGTATATATAAGAGATGGCACATACGTACAATCATATGCACGTATGGGCATACAAAGATAGAAATGCCTACATATACCCATGTGTGGATATGCAATATACATGCGACCAGTCGTATATATAGTATTTAATATAAATATATATACACACCGATATGTATATATATAGTTATATTAAAATAATGATTATATATATATTAATGTGTATATATATTCAGCTTATTGTAATTGATGTTATATATATATTATAATAATGGATGCGCATTATAATATATATAAGTTAAGGCTATCGCATGTTTTAGTTTCCAGTAGATATGCATTGTAAAATCATTTGAAAGTAAGAATATTAAAGGCCACTTATAAAGGCCGATATAGAAGCCAAGAGGTGGCGCGATAAATACGCATGGGAAGAGAGGCCAGTGATGTAAGAAAATATTTGCTACTCTTGATGGCTCGACCATCTCATGATATCTAATCACCAAGATCTTTGAGGCCCTTTACATATGTGAGTTTTTGTTTTTCAGGTTTTACATTTCGTTAAGCTCTTCTGTATGGTTCCTTTAAAGAGAAACATAATATGAATTGTTTGGCTACAGTGTAGTAATACTATTTAACCCCTACCCTTACTGAATGTCAGTTCTCTTTGAATTTTAATATTGGCGGGAGTTCTATCAAAATGGCTGCTTTTAGTATTGAATGTTATAATTGTTACCTATAGTGTTCTTCCTGTCAGGCACAATTGCACTGGGAAATGCAGGGTGATGGTATCCCTTGTTTTTTAGGAATGAAATGCCAAATAGTTTATAATGGTTTGTTTGTGCCTTAAAAGTAGTAAACTTCAGGAAAAATCTTTTTTTTTTTTTGGTTTCCAAGGAACAAAAATATCTACACTTTCACATTTGCATGTCAACCTATCATGAATTTTTCAACTTTAACCTATTTGTTGTTTAGACACATTCTTTTCTTCTTCAATTATTAAATGATCTTTGCATGTATCTTTCTTTAGTTCAAAATGTTGGGTTTAATGTTTTAAAGAATGTGAAGGCTTGTAATGCATTTTTATTACTATTATGGTTTACTTAAATTAAAAAAATCTTCAAATCCTAGTCTATTTTGAACTCTAATTAAACTCTTAATAATCTTCTCAAAATTAAATAGAGATGAAGTATTTTATATATATATATATAACAAGTGAAATAATTAGAGTTTCTAAAATTTAGAAAATCAAGTACAAAAGAAATATTCTATAATTATAAAAGTAAGTTTCTAAATTAGGGATTTAAAACTAAAAAATATTTAATATCTTTTTAAATCAAGGATATCTCTTTACACTTTTTATGTAGATTTTTTAAGTAATATTTTCCAATCAAAATAATAATTATTTAGAAAATTAAGTATGAAATAACTTTCCTAAATTTACTATTACATAGAAAAGAAAGTTTATAAATTAATATACTTAAATATTCAAAAATATTCAAAATCTTTTTGAAACAAGATATCTCTTTAGATTTTTTACAAATTACTATATTCAAGATCTTTTTCAAACAAGATATCTCTTGAGATTTTATTCCTAAATCAATATCTTAAATATTCAAAAATATTCAAAATCTTTTTGAAACAAGATATCTCTTGAGATTTTATTTCTAAATAAATATCTTGTTTGAAAAAAAAAGACATCTCTTGAGATTTTTTATATAATAATAATTATTTATAAAAATAAGATATAAAAATAATATGTTAAATTAGTCACATAGAAATTTTTTTTCCTTAAATTCCTTATGATATATAAAAGCAAGTTTCTAAATTAATATACTTAAAATTGAAATAATAAAATAGAAATAAAATTATTAAGGAATGAAAAATAATTATAATTTTTTAAATTCTAAATTAATTTATTTAAAATTAGAAAATTAGAAAATTAGAAAATTAGAAAATTAGAAAATTAAATAAAAAACAAATATCCTAAATTCACTATTACACATATAAAATTGTTTCTTAATGAAATTATTTAAAACATAAAGAATATTCAATATTTTTTGAAAAATTGATAACATTTGAAAAGGAAAAAATCATTAATATTCTAAATATTATTCAAAATTAACATACATATATGGAACGAAATATTATTATTTTAAGGTTTTACTAAAGGTTTTATTGTACAAAAATATTACAACTTAAACAAGTGCCTAGTGCCTTAATAGTATTGTAATTATTATTTTTTAGATTTGATAAAAACTAAATGTTTGTAATTATTATTTTTTAGATTTGATAAAAACTAAATGTAAGTTTTAATATTGTGAATAAAAATAAATGTTAAGTTTTGTTAATTAGACTGTTTTAGTATTGTTAATTAGTTATTTTAATGACCTAACCCTAACCCTAACCCTAACCCTATTCCTATCCCTATCCCTAAATCTAACCCTAAAAATAAATTTTAAACCATTATCTTAATCCTAGAACTATCTCTAACCCTAACTATGATTGTAACACTATCCATAACTATAAAGCTAATTTTTATCACTAACTTTTAAATAAATAACATATTTAATAAATGTTACATATTACGAATTATTATATATTAAATAAATTTTATAAATAAAATAAATATAATATATACTAAAAATCATTGAAAGTTAGATATTACATGTTGACAATATTTCTTCTCTTATTATTAATATAAAAATGATTATTTATTACAAGTTGCTTATTTTTAATTATATTTATTAAAAAATAAAATATATTATATTAAATTATCATATTTGATTCATAGTAGACACAAGTGCAACTATATCTCTTCATTCAAATCAATAATTGTTTTATATTAATGAATCGATGATTATAGATGGTATGATTTTTTCAAAGTCCATGAATGATAGAGTAAGCACCTCTAGATTAAACCATGTATGCTATTTTGAATTAACGTTTCGAAATACATTAAATGATTCATCATAGGAAAGAATAATGAAGAATATGATTGTAGAAATGACCTTAAGAAGAGTTAAGTGTTGGGAGAGGGTAGGGAGGGAGGAGATTGAAAAATGATGAAGACATAATAGAAGAATGAATAATATAGTAATATGATATAACACAAATAAATGGATCAAAAGAGGTTAAAGTTAAATGTGTTTGAATAAATAACTCTAATGACCTTACGCTGACCCTAACTCAATGATTCATCATAGGAAGAGGATAATGAAGAATATGATTGTAGAAATGACCTTAAGAAGAGTTAAGTGGTGGGAGAGGGTATAGAGGGAGGAGATTGAAAAATGAAATAAAAGTGAAAATAGAAAAAAAAATGATGAAGACATAACAAAAGAATGAATAATATAATAATATGATATAACACAAATAAATGGATAAAAAAGGTTAATGGTTAAATGTCTCAACAATGAATAAATAACTTTAAGAGAATATAAAGATGAATTATATAACAAAATGATTGAAGAACAATTACTAAAATTATTAAAAGAAATGAAGGAAGATATACTAAAACTTAAAACAATAATAATTTAACCAAAGAAAAAAGAAAAAAGATGAGATTATATATAAAATATAAATTAAAAAAATAAATAAATGATTCAATAAAAATAAAAATAGATGGTTAAAATACAATAGATTATAATATATATAACCTATAATATATATTCATATAAATAGATAAAATCATAACAATTTATATAATATATATTAATATATATAAATATAGATTAAAGGAGAACTTAGAAAATAAAATAACCTATCATATATATTAGTATCAATGTATAATATAAATTAATATATTACCTACACAATATAGATTAACTTATTTATCTACAAAATATTACCTTCACTAACATAAGATATAAATAGAAATTATATATATAAATTCTACATTAATATAGGTTATATATAGAAATTAATATTATCTATATGAAAATAGGTTGTATGTTATATATAATAAAGAGCTAAAATAATATAGTTTATCTTATATACCTATATATTATAGGTTATAATTTTTTTGGAGAACCTATATATATATAAATTAATATAAAAATATACGTGATTAAAAAATTATTAATGAAAAAAATATTAATGAAAGGAAGGAGATCATATAATAATTAAATTATACCATAAAATATTAAAAACATAGATAACAAAGATATTAGTCTATTGGAAAGAATAATACAATTTTTATTTTATTTTATGAGTGTGAATCCAAATCTCTATAAAATAGTTAATTGATTTTTGTGAGATTTTCTTTAATAAAAAATAACAATTACATTTAAAAAAAAGAGTGAAAATAAGTAACATTTATTTATTTTAGAAAGATTTAATGAATTTATAAAGCAAAAAATAAAAAATCATTACAATAAAAATAAGGAGAACATATAATAATTAAATTATATCGTAAAATATTAAAAACATAGACAACAAAGATATTAGTCTAATGTAAAGAATAATTCAATTTTTATTTTGTTTTATTCTATTAATTGTGTGAATTCAAATCTCTATAAAATAGTTAATTGATTTTTATGAGATTTTCTTTAATAAAAAAATAACTTTTTTTTTACAAAAGGCAAAAAACTTGTATATTATATTAATATGATTTTAAATAATTAAAAAAATGCCTTTAGAAAGATTAAAAAAAATTACATTCTTAAAAAATTCAAAATAAATAACATTTAAAAAAAAATGTTTACCTTAAATAAATAACATTTAAAAAAAAATGTTTACCTTAAATAACATTTATTTATTTTAGAAAGATTTAATGAAATGATTTTATAATGCAAAAGAATGAAAAATCATTTAAAAAAAAATGTTTACCTTGCTTTCCTAGAATGGGTTAATAACATACATAACTTTTTAACCAATCATATGCACAAGAAATACTTTTTATAATTTGTAAAGTTAAATATTTTACAAGTTGATTTTACAAAATTTTTTTTTTTTTTTTTTTTTTAAATATTGTTTTTGATTGGTTGAAAACTAAATTATTAATAAATAGTTAACTAAAAAAGACAAACTCAATAGTACTATGCCAATGGCAAGTACTAATAAGATAGGTTTTTCATAATAAATGAAAATCTAAAATCAATTTAAAATTATAAAATTAAATACAAAGAAACCATAATAAATTTATTATTACACATAAAAATAAGTTTTTAAATTAATATTAGGGTTAGGGTTGGAAAAAGGGTTAGGATTAGGGTTATAGATTAATTAGTCTTAAGGTTAAGATTTGATTACGGTTAAGATTCAACTATGTTTATGGGTAGGATTCAATTGATGTTCAATTAGGATTAGGGTTGATGAAGGGATATGAATCAATTAAGATTAGGATTCAATTAGGGTTAGGGTTCAAAAGGGTTTAATTAGGGTTAAGGTTAGAAAATTATAGGATGAAGCTTTGGATAAAGGTTAGGATTAGGGTTGGGGGGTTAGGACTCAACTAGGGTTAGGGTTAGGGTTCAATTAGGGTTAGGGCTCAATTAGGGTTAGAGATACAATTAATTTTAGGCTAGGGTAAGGGTTCAATTAGTGCTAGGTTTTAATAAGGTTGATGATTCAATTAGTATTACAATTAGAATTAGGTTCACCATTAGAATTAGGGTTAGTATTAAATTTATAATTATGAATAGAGTTTGAATTATGGCTAGGGTTAGAATTAGAATTAAGGTTACAGTTAGGGTTAGGATTAGATTTAAGATAAGCTTTTGGGTTAGAATTCAATTAGGGTTAGGTTTAAGGTTAGGATTAAAATTTAATTAGGGTTAGGGTTCAATTGGAGTTAGGGTCAGGGTTTTAAAATGAATCTTGGGGTCAACATTAGGGCTAGAATTAGGGTTAGGGTTTGAGTTATGGTTTGGGTTTAATTAGGGTTATAGTTCAATTATGGTTAGGGTTAGGATAGGGTTAAATTAGGGTTGTGGTTAACATTAGGGTTATAGGATAAAAAAGTTTAGGGTTGGGGTTGGGGTTAGGGTTAGAATTCAAGTAGGGTTAGGTTACAGTTCAATTAGGGTTCAACACAATTAGCGTTAGGGTTAGGGTTAATGTTACATTAAGGTAATAGTTCAACTAGGGATTTAGGGTTAGGGTTAGGATTATGGTTCAATTAGGGTTTGGATTAGGAGTTACAAGTTAATATTAGGGTTAGGATTGGAGTAAGGGTTAGGGTTAGGGTTGGAGATTAATTAGTATTAGGGTTAGGGTTTTATTATGGTTAAGATTCAACTATGTATACTAACTTGAATCTTATTTGTATATCCAACCATAATCCAAACCCTAAGCTTAATTATATCTCTATCAAAAACCCTAAAACTAATGTTAATCATAACCCTTCACTTTCATTAACCCTAATCCTTAACTTAATCACAATCCAAACAATATTAATATAATATTACATTAACATTAAATCATAACCTTATAATATTTACTAATTTAATAATATTTTAATATTATAATATTATTATTTTAATTAATAATAGTTAATTATTATATTATATAATATTATATCATACTATTATTAAATTTTAAATTATTATAGTTATTTTTTTGAAATATTATAATTTAAATTAATATAAAATTATTTAGATTAAATTATAAAAAATATTACATTTTAAATATTATATAATATATTTATTATTAAATTATAACTTATATACTTATATATAATATTATAATTATATACATTACAATTTAAAATACTATAATTATAATAATACATTAATAATTTTAATAAATTAAATTTATATAAAAAATATGAATCACACAAATATTATTTATTATATTTTATAATATTAATATATATTATATCATCTTATTATTTAATTCTATATTAATTATTATTATTATTAAAATTAAAAAATAAATAAATATAAAATTTTATGTTAGGGTTTAATTAGAGTTAAGAGTTTAGTAAGGGTTAGGGTTATAGTTAAGATTCTATTACGATTAGGGTAAGAGTTAAATTAGCATTACGATTAGGTAAGGGTTCACTTATGATTAGGGTTTAATTAGGGTTAAGGTTAGCATTAAATTAGGATTAGGATTCCAATTAAGTTCTAACTCTAATTCTAATTCAATTAGATTAAAATTAATATTTTATAATATTTATTAAATATTATATCAAAATATTATTATATTAATCTCTTACATGTTGTGCCACCACTCCTACTAGCATATATATATTAAATAGGCACCTCCATAATGATAACTCTCGATGTGTTTTATATATATTAATATTTAATATATGCATGCTAGTTTAGTTTCCAGTAGAAATGCATTGTAAAATCATTTGAAAGTAAGCATATTAAAGGCCACTTATAAAGGCCGATATAGAAGCCAAGAGGTGGCACGATAAATGCGCATGGGAAGAGAGTCTATTAGGGGAAAACTCCCAATTGCCACCCATGATCCAATTGTTGTTTACTTCTTGTTCACCTGATCCCCCAATAATCGTTTACATTTTAGTCATTACATTGTTTTAATTATGCCAATAAAAATTTACAAATTACACCAATATATGTTCACTATTGAATGTGTAGTTTACCAAAAACAATAAAACACATTGAAAAACTATTGAAAACACCTTAAATTTTTGTGGGTTTTTATTGGTTGTCTAATGAATGAGTACTGGCGAAGTGGTAAAGATGTAGGGGACGAAGGTTTAAAAACACGCTTTTTGAGCACCTTTCACTTTACAGGTTCCACAAGGTGCATTTTAAATACCCAAAAGCCATTTTTTTCTTTTTAAGGTCCTAACTCGCTTACGAAGAAGCCCAAAAAAAAATTGAAATCGGACCTATTTTGCACTCTGCACGAATGCGCGAAGTTAGCCCTGGCGGCTACTGGTACTTTTCCCCTAACCATGCAATGCATAATAGTTAATATTCTTTGCTAGCTATTGTAAGTTTTCCCAAGTCGCCCAATAGAGGCGTATCATATGCAAGTTTTAAGAGTTCAAAAGCTATAGTAAAAAGACAAAGTAAAATAGGAAACTATTGCCAATATCGCAGTCATAATTTCCAAGCAATTTGACTTGGTAAAAAGGTATGAGTTAGCTGATTTTAATGACTCAACAATAGAGGTAGAAAACGAGTATGCTTGGGACTATTTATATGTCAATTTTCTGCTGCCAACAACATGAGAAAAGGGTGCCCAACTTGCTAATCAATCTACATAATATTAGAATTATATTTGAATTCTTGTTTTCTATTTTGAGAGGTGGTAGAAATAGGGAAAGGTGGTGAGTCCTTTAGCTTTTTTTAGCTATCCATTCTCACTAAGAGCATTTGTTGAGTTATTTTGCTATATTTTTGAGTGCATTCTAGAGATCATTTTATGAGTTGTGAGAGTTGAATTGTTGAGTAAGTGAGGGCATTATAGCAATGTGATTTTGTGGGTAAGAATAAGTTGATTGTGGAGCTGAGTACGTAGAAAAAACAAGGAGAACCATTATATTGAGCATAAGATTACAAATCTTTTATTAGAAGCTATATTTCCCAGGTATGATTGTTATTCTTCTCCATTTCTCTCTTTTATATTTTGAAATTGAGTGAGTGTTGTTTGGAAATTGTTGTGCTATCATTATAGGAATTATCTAGCTAATAGATAGATATGAATCCTTGAGTTTTCATTAATTTGCATGAAGCTGAATTAGAGAATCTATATAGAGTGTGATA
>VDFB02156089.1:0-22880 GCA_007258455.2 Sequoia sempervirens | reverse complement strand
CACGTTTACATTCATAGCTCATTGGGCGAATTTCTCTTGGTTCTAGGTATCGACTCTATGGTTCTTCCTTGCTAGGGCACCCCTTTGCACAAGGTTTCATATTTTTTGAAGGTGTCTATGAATTTCTAGAGCCGGTCGCCTCTTTTTGGAGATTGGGGTTGTTACTGTGGCTGCATTGGGAAGTGTGCACAAATAATCCAGAGATATTTGGCAAGGTTTGTCCATTGGTACTTGATTACCCAACTCCTAGCTTCCGTTTGCATTCATTTTCATCTTCATCGGAGGTGTTTGGAGAGAGATGTGAACATTTTGGTGAATTCTATACTACTGGTCTGATTTTCTGTACATTATTGTTTCTTATCAGATCTGATTTATTGCTGTTATGAGCTTATTTGCTGATCATTTTCATGTTATATCAATTAAAGAACGTGTCTCTATGAATGAATGAATGAGAGATTTTAATGACGTCCACGAGACCAAACAGCCTAAGGGACTGAGAACCAAAAAGCTAAGGGATCTCCAAACTCTTTTCCATGATGGACCTTCTTTTATGAATTTTGACCAAAACACTAGCTATCTTGCTGATCTTCTCCTCCTCAAATAACTCGTGCAGATTGTCAGCCTTTAGGTTGCTCTCATAATGGGCATGGATGTCTCTATAAGCCATACATTCCATGATAAAGTGACATTCCGTCTCCACCACCCCCTCATTACAAAAAGTGCAGATTCTATCCTCCCACACTTCCTTAGGAATTGTCCACCTACCCCTCTCGCATCTGAGATGGTGCGAACCGGTCCTCAGCTGAGCAATTATCATCCTTGCTTTACCTTTAATAGCTACTCCTAGGTAGGCTTTTTCATTATGCTCCCCCAAGTAGGGTTGAACTCTTTGACATAGTGAGTTTTCTTTCGCCCAATCAGGTTTGTCCACATGGCAGTCCTGAATTTATTTGCAACATACTTTTTTATTTCTTCATTGGTGTTAGGGCACTCGTGCAAGCTAATGTTCCATTTGTTTAGCCACTTGTTATTTTGCTTCATCCATGTTTTCTTCCTACGGTCTAAAACCTCTTCCACGACAATTTTGGGCCAGCGTTGATTATCCATATTGTCCACCTTCTTTAGATAACTTAGCAACCGGCTTATAGCCGAAGCCTCCAAAGGTAAAGTTCTCGATTCAGCCAAGAGAATATCATAGGGGATAGTAGTTTTGACTTTGAGGTTGCAAGTGATTAGATGTTTTTGAATTCTTTCAAGCTGTCTCCAACTATGATTTGACATGCTACTTCCCCACACCTCACAGCCATAAAGAACCACCGGTGTGACCAACAAACCAAAGAGAGTCTTCTTGGTTTTCCAATCCCAAAGTTCAGCCTTCCTGCACCTGTTTTGGAGTAAGAAAGAAGCCTTCCAACCCCCCTGTATCCTTTTAGTTCTAGCAGTCTCCCAACCAAGCTTATAATGAAAGTCAATCCCAAGGTATTTGTATTCTTTCACTATTTCCAAAGGGTTACCTTCGAAAAGAAAGTTATCTTGTTTACTTTTCTTCCTTAGGGAAAAAATCATGACTTTGGTCTTGGAGGTGTTCACCTGCATCCCAACATTTTGGCAAAAGAGATCCAAGGCCTTCAAAAGCTCTTTCAAACCATGGGCAGTTTTTGAGATTAGGATAAGATCATCGGCATACAACAACTTCACCACAAAACCAACCAACTAGATACCCCCCCCATTGGTTTTACTTAACCAATTTTCTAGTTTGTCAATGTATAACCCAAAAAGAGTGGGGGATAAGGGGTAGCCCTGTTTGACCCCTATGTCGCTACCAAAACATTCAGACATTCCATCACTTGTTCTGATTTTAGCCCTGACCTGCTCATAAAGCCTATGCACTGCAGCCCTATACTCATCTGGAATGCTTAATTCATCCATTCTATTCCACAATTTGTCTCTAGGCACCGTATCAAAAGCTTTTTTAAAATCAACAAAGCAGCAAAAAGCTTCCTCGCCTTGTGTGTCCCATATTTTTTCAATCAAGTGTCTAAGAGTGATGCAGTGGTCAATAGTTGAGTATTTAGGCCTAAAGCCAGCTTGCCCTTTCGCTCTTTTTCCCTTTTTTTCTGCCCAACTACTGATTCTACACTCTAACATGCTCCCAGAAACCTTGTCAAGGATAGGGTTGATCATAATTGTGCGGTAGTTAGATGGATTATTGATTTCACCACTTTTGTAGAGGGATGACAACACTAGTTGTCCAGTCAATCGGAAAGCCCACACGAGTGACATCATTGAACATTCTTTTGATATGGGGAGCAAGAGTTTCAACTCCCCACTTAAAAAATTCAGTTTGCAGCCTGTCAATGTCCAATGCTTTACCATTTGCCAAATTCTTTATACCTTGTTTGATATCTTCATCTGAAAAGAGCTCCTTTGAAGTGTTGATTATAGGAAGTGAAACTTTCTCTTTGACCCTCTCGTAAAGACGTCTTGCATACTCTAACCATTGAACATTTGTTATGTCATTTTCAATCTGTTTTCTCTTTTGCTGTAGCTCCCTCCAGAAACCCTTGGGATTGTGTTTTCCCAAGGAAATTAACTCTTTCCTTCTTGTGTCAACATACTCTTCTTTTTTTGTTCTCACCAACTTCTCATACCTCTTCTTGTTTTCCTTGTTCAACCCATTCTCTTTCAAAGATCTCCTGTCAACCTTACAATCTTCATCATACCAAGGGTTAGCCGGAAAAGTGTTTACAACCCCTTTCTTTGGATGAGATCTTTTACAAGCATCTAAAGCCTTATGAATGATAGGAATAAGAAGATTGTTGCTTATATGACTACTAGGCCCACTAGTAGCCTTGTCCCCTTTGTCATTTTCCATTTGAAGAAAATGTTGCTCTAAAGCAGCCTTAAATAGGTTCTGACTTTCCTAATTTAGGAGTATTTTCGTTTTGGCGGTAACTTCATTTTGGTTGTTGTGGGCCAACATGCTATGCTGGTTGTTTGAGATCATGTCAAACTTAACGAACAAAGGATCATATTCAGATTTCAACTCAAAAGGACATTCTCCGATCTCAAACTCCACAACTCTAGGAATACATCTCTGAGAGCAAATTAGGTAGTCCACCACACTTTGGCCATTATAAGTTTTGCATGTGATATTACTAGAACTTGGCCAGCCTTTCATGCCATTGCAAATAACCAGATTATACAAGCTACAAGTCCCTAAAAGCTCAGCCCCAAAGTGTGAAACATTCCCATTTCCATCTTGAGAAGTCCTTTCCCAAGGCTGCTCCACCTCCTCTTCCAACCAAAGAGGGTTGTTGATTCCTTGCTCTTCAATATTCAGCTGGAGAGACTAATTGTTAGCAATCCTTGCATTGAAATCCCCAATAAGAACTATTTCCCCCAAGGTGTTGAATGTAGAAATGTCTTTTTTTAATGCGGCATACGGATCTTGGCTATCTAACTTTCTCCTTTTATAGAACTTTGAATTATGCGGTGCAAAATAGCAAGCAGCCAATTTGAAAATGACCCCATTACCTATTATCTGAAGTCATATGTACTATTTATTTGGGTCTTCTTTCTCAACTTTTACAATACCATCCCAACACTCTTTGATTAAAATTGTTACACCTCCATGACCTTTGCCTGTTTCACTTCCTTTGTTCCACACTGAAATTTTCTTGTAACCCCCAAACTCTGGGACTTTGCAGCCATCATATTCATGTGTCTCAGTGAGAATAATAATGTCTCACCCTTCAGCTATGGGCCCCAAACCAGGGCCTCGTCTCCATGGGTAACCTCTACAGTTCTGACTTACTATATGCAAAAACTCCTGAGGGGCCCCTAATCCCTATTTCTTGTTTGCTAAACGGTCACTAATTTGGGCTGTCCCATTTTTCAGCCATGCCCACTTTCCTTCACTCCTTGTTGTTTTCACTTTCTCCCATTCTTTCCTTTGTGCTTCTTGTTGGGCAAAGGTCAAATCCTCATCTAGGTAGATGTGTGTTCCTTTGAGTAATCCCTGATTCTTTATAATATCATTCTTGTCTTCTATGCTCCTCATGGTAATTCTTACATGCCTATCCCTTCCCCCCTCTATTTTCCTTCCAATTCGGTTTGCTTGTTGAATAGGCCCCGTCCACTTCAGCTGGTCTTTGAGGAAGTCTCTTGCTAAAATGTTAGTTCTCTCCTTCTCACCAAAGTCCTTCAAGCCTTTGATAATGATATTTGTTGCCTTACTTTGTTTGTCCTTTTCTTCTGTTATTTGCATCTTGATTTGTTTTTCTATGATTTCTTGTTGTTTGTTTGATGATCCTCTTACAACTTGTGTCCATGATTTGGCCTCTTCTATGCAGTTTTTCAATTGGTTTTCTTTTAGTTCCATGTCTATCAAAGCTGATTGCAATTCCTTTATTTGTGTTGTGTCTTCTCCCTTCACCATTTCTATTTTCTTAATATTGGCTACTTTTAGGTGGTCTAATTCTTGTTTTAAAGTAGCTAGTTCCTGTTGTCCTCTTTCCATGCCACTTTGTAAGCTCAAAATTTGTTCTTTAAGCACCTTGTTTTCTCTTCCCATTTTGTACCAAGACTCTATAGCCTCTTTTACTCTGTTGTCTTCACACAACCCCTTCGTTTCTAAAATTTCAAGCCTCTTTTTCACGTTCATGAGCTCCTCCATAT
Organism: Sequoia sempervirens; assembly: GCA_007258455.2. Taxonomy (NCBI): domain Eukaryota; kingdom Viridiplantae; phylum Streptophyta; class Pinopsida; order Cupressales; family Cupressaceae; genus Sequoia; species Sequoia sempervirens. The sequence goes on along the minus strand of VDFB02156089.1, from coordinate 18,200 downwards.
ACAACTCAGACTACCACATTAAAGGGGTGGATGTAGGGCTGTAAACGTCTTTATTTTCATGAGGTATTTCCACCCTGACAACTTTGCTTGTGTCAAGCACTTTTGTTATGCTCACCCTTGATTTTGAGTCCTTCACATTTTCTATCAGATTTACATTTTCTTTATTCTCAACTTGCTTACTTTTCCTTTCTCGGATTTGAAAAAACTTATTGGATATCTGAGCCCCCCTGTTAAGAGATTTCGGTAATATCAAAATGATTTTTTTCTTTTGAGTTTGTCTCAGCTTACGAGCCTACCTACGCCTCAGGATCCCTTTATATTGCTTAGCATTAACAAAGACCGGTTTGTCCACTGCACCCTCTAAGCTTGCTTTCAAGGGTTTTGATGTGCATGGGTTCCAAGCTCCTATCAAATCCCTTCCAGGATTATCGTTGTATGGAGTTGCAAACCCGTTTGTAAAATGTAAGGTGTGAACCCAAGGAGAACCCAGATATTCTAGATATAGGAACTTAGTTACCGGGCCAGCCAGCTGCCCATGGGGCCCCCCAAAAGTTTTAAAGTCGTTTCCCACATACTCTAAGATTCTGATGTAATTAGACTCAAAAAACTGAATTGTTGTGTAGCTGATTATCTATTTTGTAAAGTTGGTTTAGTAGTACTAATAGCTATTTATAATCTTCACTTTATATCCATGTTCCCACTGAAGAAGTGGTTGAGTTTGATTTTTACTTTCAGCACTTGTTGTTTAATTTCCCCCCACTAAATAAGTGGTAGTGTGGATTCATGACTAGCTTGCCGCCTTATAAATTATAATAGCTTCGCTCCCGCTAAATAAGTAGTAGAGCTTTATGGTCAATTATCCGCCTACTCTTTGTATTTCTAATATTTATTTTCATTCAGAGTGGGCTAGCTTCCTAGCAGCTTTGTATTTCATTTCTAGTTTGCTAACGATCCCCAACACCGTATGCTCTCACCTCACCCACATTGGAATCTTAGTGATCAAAAAGTGAAGGGTTACTATTCTTGCTGGTTATCATTTGGAGCTAACACTAATTAGTGGTTTGTTGTGCTGATAAAATCCGGAAAAAATTATGGGGCAATATTACACACACATACGTGGCAAATCCACCTCATCTAGCTCAAGTAGAGCTCAATCGTTGGAATTTTTTCTCCCTAGACACCTACAAGGAGCACAACTATCATTGGAAGCTATGTGGTGGAACAAGAAAGCACACAAAAAGCAGATAAGGCATGTGCAAATTTTTGGTATTACAACAACCTTCCCTTCAATGTGGCAAGGAATCCATATTGCGAGCATTTGGTGACAACATTGACAATTGTAGGGAAATGGTACAACGCACCCTCTTCAAGAGAGTTAAATGGCAAGTTACTCAAAAACATTATTGTAGATGCAAAAGGAAATTGTGAATGGTCAAAATAAGTAGTGGTGAAAGTTTGGGAGCACAATTCTATCAAATGGGTAGGTCGATGGAAAGAGTGGCATCCTCATCAATTTTTTAGTGATTTCAAATGGACAGTTTATTTTTTTGAAGTCATTTAAAGTTAATTGATGCCTCAAACAAAATAAAGAACACAAAATTTGAGCTTGATATTAGCGTAGGTTATTTTAGAGATGGGTATACAAAACATTGTGCAAGTTGTTACTAATAGTGCACCAGCATACATGGCGACTAGAAGATGGCTTCAAGAGAGGCATCCAACACTCTTGTGAACCTACTTAGCCTATTGCTTTGATGTTCTTATTGGATGACAAACAAATTGATTGGGTGAGAATGATTGCAGAAAATGCAAGGAATATAACAAAATATATTTATAATCACCTTTCAATTCTTAGCTTGATGCAAATCACACCATGGGGAAAGAGCTTGTGCAATTGGGTGCCACCAGGTTTGCTACTAATTTTTTAACATTGCAAAGTATTTATAGTTTATTGACTTCCTTGATGTAGATGACTGTGAGTCAAAGATGACTAAATTCAACATACTCAAAGAAGGTTGATGGAAAGAGTGAAGAGCTCACAGGAAATACTGAGAGGGGGGATGAATCAATATTTCAAATCCTTAAAGCTCAAAACCATATAAATCATAAATCAAAACATAAAACACCAAGAACACCGAGATTATGTGGAAATCCCTTTCGGGTAAAAACATGGCAAAACATTGCTTTTATTATCAACAATGGCCACCAACCTAGATTACAAAGTAAGCACCAACTCACAGAGAGCACCAACTTCAGTGTTGCTGAAGCACCAACTTCATACTTCGCAAAATTGACTTTCATCACAAACACCAATCTGCACAACAACTGAGAGATCCATTCTTACAAATGAACTTGTTGGTTAAACACTGAAACCTTTTGTTCTGATGTTGATGCCACCCATCATCTAGGTATATTTTGTGCACTCAAATCATCTAGATGTTGATGCCACCCATGATAGGTTCTTAAAGGATGCTCATAGTTGGTGGTACTTCCATGGACAATACTTCCAAAATTTGCAGCCCCTTGCAATCAAAATTTTATCACAAGTAAGTTTAATAAATTTTCATACTTTAGTTTTAAAAGTTTCATAATTTCATTTATAATTTTTTAATTGTTTACTTTGTCTTCATAGGTTGCTAGTTCATCCACATCTGAGAGGAATTGGAGCACATATTCTTTCATCCACTCAGTAAAGCGCAATAAATTGCTCTCAAAAAAAGCGGAGAACTTAGTATATGTGCATTCCAACTTGCGTCTCCTTTCACACAAACAACCTGACTACAAGGAAGGGGAGACGAAGTTGTGGGATATAGTGCCAGAGGATACTGACTTGGATGCTTGCAGTTCCCACCATATTGCATATGAGGAGTCGGATATCCAACAGGAGCATGGGCACAATACTAGTGCTAGTGATGGTGCCATTGGCACTACTTGTGATTCATCTAGTCTTCCTACTTCATCTAATGTCAATGTTGACATTGATATGGATGATTAAATGATTTAGAGAATCCATTTGATGATTAAAACTTTAAAAGTGTTGTAATATTGAACTTGAAGTTTGAACAATGAATATTTATCATGAATGTTTTAAATGACATTCAAGTTTATGGTAATTTTGTTGTTTATATGATGTTATGTGATATTCTAATCCTAATTCATGCTTATAGGCTGCATATATATATATATATACTAAGTCACAAGGTTCGAATTCGAATTCGAGTTCGGCAGCTTTGAAATTCGGATGAAGTTCGGCCGGGAAAAAATTCGAAAAGTATAAAATTCGGATTAAATTCGCCTTATGTATTTTTATTTTATTTTTTAATAAATATAAGTAATATATTATATATCCATAATATTGTCTAAAATGCAGCATTCTTATAATTTATAAATAGAATATAGTATTACTATTAAGAATGCTGCATTTTAACATATAAAATATTAAATTGTATTTATTTACATAATAATAAATTAATAATCTAACATATTTTTATTTTAAAATAAATATATTATATATGTATATTTATAATTCTAAAAATATAGTATAAATTAAAATTAAAATACTAAATTTTATTTTAAAAATTAAGAACAAAGTTAAAATATGCCTATATTTTTATTAAACCTAAATATTAAAAGCCTAACTATACAAATTTAGAAGAAATTCAACAGGTGCGGACCGAGACGGAGACCTACCTGGAGAATGCGACGCACGCCACGCCCTGGTTTTTTATGTAGAATGCGATGCCTTGGACGCGCGAGCTAGGATATGCAGGAGCTGAGAAACACAGGAGCTGGCAAACGAAATGGCGAATAGGACAGTTGAATCTCAAAGTCGCGAGCAGAAGAGTTGAATCTCAAAGTTGCGAGCAGGAGCAAAATCACCCTTATCTTAATCACGCCAGAAATCAACTCGCGACGGCTCTCAGACGGAAAAATCCAACTCGTGATTGCTCTCAGATGATTTTTTATCAATACTCAGAGTCAGCTGTGTGTTACTAGCGTATGGGAGTGACGTTTTTATAAAAAAATCGCTTGGGCAACCCTAAAAAAGCCTTTAATAATTTTCCGACGAATATGGGCGAATATGAACGAATATGAACGAATTTTAAACAGAACTTTCAAATTCGGGAATATTCGAACTTCATCCTTGAAGTTCGAACCTTGACACAGATATATATATATATGTTTTTGTAATTTGTACTAACGAACCGAACCAACCCCCTAAAATTTTTTGCCGAACCGGTGAACCAAACCCCCAAACCCGAACCAGCAACTTAGGATATAATGATTATAGCTGAACACAAAAACAGGATTTCCAAATGGATCCAACTGATCCTCCGCCTAACCCTGAAGAAATCCACATTACATCCTTCAAAACTATTACTTCCACAAAATGGCAGCTGATCCAGGTGACAAGATGGTTTGACTTGACTCAGTTTCACACATCCTCGTGTTTTTCTAAATTGCATGGGGTGTATTTTTAGATTAATTTGCAATCAATTCTATCTTAGCATTCATCTTTAAAACTACACAGTGATGTCTGGCCACATAATATGCTCACTCCTGAGTACTTTACACATTAGAATTGCCATGCAAACACTCTAAATAAATAACATGAAGCCTAACCAAGGATATCATATAAAGTTTCATCCCAATGTTAAAACATATTAACATATTTGGCCAAAAGTGATTTATGATAGCATATGACTTTATTTATTTAACAAATCTAATTATTCATTATATTGATTTGTTAATTTATTCCCTATTTCTAACTAAGAATGAAAGAAAAGGAATCGTTAAGAAGATGGAAACCTTGAATCCCATGATCATTTGAAGGTTCAAAACACTCCAGAAGAGGATTTTCTGGAAGCAATCTACAAAAAGGTTGTGCACTTCCTCTGTTGATAAAGTTCAAATAACAGATAAACAAACAGTTAAGCCAAATATCTATTGCATACAATGTAATTGAATATTAATTATTTTCCATTATAATGTGAGATCATGTGTAAATTAAAAACTGCTGTCTCACCGCCTATGGAGAAATATGACATTATATCCAGCTTTTAAAAAATACCTGAAGAATAATTCAAAGATCCAAAAAGCTCCAAATGAGTGCAGTATAAGAAAAGAACATAACTAGCTTTGTATACAAAAAAGAATGAGATAGACTCTGCATACTCTGTTGAGGCAGCTCCCCGGTGTCCTGAGCTGAAATTATCTATATAACGAACACAGCGCCGCTCAAGAGGGACAGTAGTGCCTCCAGAGGTCACACATACAATCTTTTGATTCTGAATTTCTACACATCTCAAATCCAAAACCAGCAAACACTATCAATCACTTCAGATGCATACCACTTTGCTGGGTGGCAATGACATTCCCATCCATCCAATTGTAATAAAACTTCATATTTAAGAAATGGATATCTTTCAATTAGTTTAGTTTTACACAAATATGAAGTCTAAAGGAAGGTAGCACTTGCCTGAGTGAGCACAATGTTGTTCAACAAATTGTTCCACCTTCCTAGTGATAATATCACAATCTTGAAGAGGTGGAGCTGATTTGAAGAAGGCATCAGCATTTTCATCTAAGCCTTTTTTAGCATTGTGAATTTGCTTGTCCCCGGCCATAAAACTACCTAGAGTGGCAATACATTATTAGAATAGGTTTTCATGATTCCTTCCATTTCAATTGAAAAAGCAATATATAAAATTTCATGGCTGAAGGTATATTTAAACATATTGTTTCTATTTTCTTGTTTGCCCATAATTTTTTGGGGAGTATATTTATAGTTTGGCACATTTATTAGTTGTGAAGCATGCACCTACAGATTGCAGGATAAATTCCCACATTTTGTAAACATATAGTCTTTCATCCCAGTATCTAAAAACTTTAGTTCAAATAATTGCAAGGCATCAAATTATTAAAAAACAGACAAATCTTCAAAAGCTAAAAATAATACATGAAAAACGCCAATTAATAGGGGAAGCATCCATAACAAATATGTGAGACAAAAATAAAGAAAATATATTATTGATTGTAACTAAATTTACAGCAAGAAATAATTAATAATGACCTAGGCGATGATGATGAATGGGAATAGGAGTAATCAAACAGGAGGCAAGGAGCTTGACAGAATAGCAGTAGTGGATGATGGAAAAAAGGTGTAGTGATTAATCCACAGTATCAGCAAGCATGGGCGGTAAAACAAAAACCCGGATGGGAGCTTTTTCTTATTCACGACTCGGAAAGGCAAATTACTATTGGCAGATTGAAGAGCAAAGGAGCTAGGTCTGCAGAGTCAATAGAGGTTTCCAAAGGGAAGGAGATCTATGTGAATTGTAAAAATACACCCAAACCCTTTCACAGTTGTATTGCTTTCTGTAAAACACAAACACTATGAGGAAATGTTGTTCGGTCTCTTGTTCTGATAAAGGCATCTCTGGTTTCAGACGTCAACCAGAGATTTCAGCAGGATTCCTCTCACCAGCCAACCCATAAACTCCTCTCAGACCCTTTAACCCCAACCATAAGCGGGCACATTGTGGGAAAAAACATAAAATTAGATTAGATACACTAAATAAACTATTGAAGTCAGTAATGGGAAGGAAAAAGGAATAATTGCTCTAATTTCGGCAGATTATTAAAAAAAATGGAACTCAAGTGTAGCAAACCTAACCTGGCTGCAATTTATGAGCAATGACTTGGGCAAATAATACCTTGATAGATATTTTGTATATTGGCAAATAATGGACTTGGATGAACTCTTGCTTTATTCATTTTGAAGAAAGTGGAAAGATAAATTTCATATCTAATGATTGTAAACAGCTATAATTCAAATTCAATGATGCAGAAATCTCTAAAAAAATGAAAGGAGAAATATATGGAGGACAGAGCAAACAGTTTCTGCATCTCCGTAAACAATCTAAGCTCATTGATCTCAGAATAATACAGACAAGAAAGAAAACTTCTTGGAAACAATTCATTCTGAACATACTAGCGACCCCAATTGAATAAATTGAGAAAAATGAATTTTCGCCACCTACTGGCTAATTACTGAAGAGAGGAATGAATGTCAAAATTGGTTGCCGCTGCTGCTCCTCCTTGTATGACTGCTTTCTCTCGTGTTGTCCTCTTTTTGTATGTTAATGTTTTTTTAATTGTTTTCCCCGTTTATTGAGTTCGGAACGTTCCATTGACTTGCCTGGTGCTTTATTTTTTCGTGGAATTATATTTGTGGAATTACGATTGAAGATTTTTAATGTTCACTCGATTTCGATTTTTTTTTAAAGTTAAGTGAGCTTCTTTATTTTCTCATTCATTTTCAATATATCATTGGATTTGAATCGTCTTAAAAACTAGTTTATTTATCTTAATTATTAATTAATCTATATAAACTATATTTTAAATATTAATCTATTTAATATACTTGAGATATCTCATGTATATTATATAGATTAATATTTGAGATATCTTATGTATACTAGCAATAGCACATTGGTGTGCAATGGGTACGCCGAAGACATGTGGAAGGTCATTTGGGAAAAATGGTTTGTTTTTTGCATACAATTGTGTATTAAAAGAGGTCAATTGGTAGGTTAGTTAGGAAATGATGTTGTTTGTGCAAAAAGGTCTTAATGGAGAAGTGATAACTTCAAATCAACTATGCATCCAATTATAAAACCTCAGAATTAAGAAGATATTCAATCTCCATTACCAATATGCTAATGTTATGTTTGTGATAGGAAGAGAGGGAAAGAGAGGGAGAGATAGGAATAGAAAGAGTGAAAGAAAGAGGGGTAACGAGATAGAGATAGAGAGGAATATAGAGATAGAGATGGAGATGGAAAGATAGGGTGAGAGACAAGTAGAGAGAGAGAGGTAACTCAATGTAGAGAGAGAGTGAGAGGGAGATAGGGAGAGATATAGATAAAGGGTGGTATAGAGAGATAGAGGGATAATAAAATGGATATAGGGAGAGAGATTGGGAGGTAGAGGTAGAGAAAGATATGGAGAGAGAAGGAGAGAGTAGCAAAGATATGAAGTGAATAAGAGTGAGATAATGAGATGGGGGAGAGAGGGAGAGATACCTCAATAGATAGAGGGAGAGAGGGAGTGATATAGATAGAGGGAGATATAGAGAGATAGAGAGGCATAGGGAGAGAGATAGAGTTATGGAGATAGAGGTAGAGATATAGTGATAGATATAGATAGAGGAGTGAGAGAGATAGATATAGAGTGTGAGAGAGATAGAAAGATTAGTCACAATAATTCAAATTTTAATGACAAATAATTATAAATTAAATTAATTATAATAACATTTAATTAATATTTATAATTTCATAAAAAGATACAAATAATTAAAATAAATTTAAAAATTAAATCTAAATAAAAAAATTAAATAGAGAACAATATATAAGAATCCAAAGATTAATTAAAAATAATAAACTTATTAAATTAATAAATATTTAAATTAAAGTAAAACTAAATTTTCATTTTATTAGAATTGAAATGTGAATAAAATATGTAACTAAAGATATAATTAATATATTACAAACAATATCAAAAATTAATTGAAAAATTAAAAATTATTATAAAATTAAACATAAATATAATTAAATTGTTAAACAAATTAAATTTAAAAAATTAAAATCATATTTCAAAATAAAGTTTTTACAAAATAAATCAAACATAAAAAAATAAAATAAAATGAAATCTATTAAAAAGACAAATCATAATTAATAAATATTAAAAAAATAAAAAATAAAAAATCTCTAAAAGTTTAAAAAAATTAATTATTTTCTAATTTAAATTTTTATTTCTAAATATTTGTTAGTATAAAATAGAAATATAAATAATAGTTTAACTTTTCATTTTTTTACATATTTCTAATTAACAAAAAAAAAAATTATAAATAAATTCTTTAAATAATTAAAACTTACAAAAATTAATATTAAAAACTAAACTATATCACTTACATAATAAAAAAATAAATTTACTTTTCAAATTTCATACAGCCAATTAAATTCACTCCTATTTAATTTATATGACGTGGGAGGAGAGAAGTGTGGAAGGTTAATTATGATAGATTTTGGTTTTTTTTAATTATTATAATTATATCTATATATATTTTTTATTATTTTAAAATATAATAATAATTAATTAATTTATATATATATATACAATAATTAGATAGTATAATCATATTATTTATAATTTTTTTATTCTTGAATTGCATAACGCTAAACTTTTCCTCTCGAGGCCTCAGCGATGACCCGGTTATTAAGCTACTTAAAGAAGGTCCAGAATATGGAGGATCATAGATGGCCTAAGCTAATTATGAAAGAGGAGCTAACTAGAAGAAAGAACACATGGATGAAACTTAATATCAAGTGGATGAAGAAATGGGATATTGTGATGCATGAGTGTCCAAACACAAATGGAGAAATAAAAAATTACGTGAGAGAAAAATTTAAATATGGTATATGGACGAAAAAAACAGGGCGTAAAAAGGATTATTATATCAAAGAATTCAATCCCACAAGGGACCATGAAGAAAAGGCTTATATAGGAGCGAATATCAAATGGAAAGCAAAAATGTTGATAGCCCAATTGCGGACTAGTTCACACCATCTTAGGTGTGAAACGGGTAGGTGGGAGGTTCCTAAAGAAGAGTGGGAAAATAGAATATGCCGCTTTTGTAACGAAGGTATGGTGGAGACAGAATGGCACTTTATCATAGAATGCTCAGCTTATAAAGACATCCGGGCCAGCTATGGGGATGCGATGCAGGTTGACAATTTAAATACCTTGTTTGAAGATTCAAGACTCGACAAAATTGCAAACTTCATCATCAAAATTCACTCTCGAAGGGTTGATCTCGAACGGCGCCTCCATTGTGTCTAGGGTTGTGCTGTGGGTTGTTCTGGTGCTGATCTTGGGTCCCATAGGCTTCTTTGGCCTCGTGGACGTCATTAAAATATTTCATTTCATTTCATTTCAATAAACATACTAAAAGACCATCGCGGATAATGTTGGCGTAATTTTCATTTTAATAAACATACAGTTAAACTCTCGCGGATTGTAATTTTCATTTTAATAAACCTAAGAATTTTCAATACAATTATTGCAACAAACAAGTGACCACACACTTGACAACGTATGGCCATTAAATCAAGAACCTACAAACAAGTGATATGGGATAAATGAAAAAAGCATATACACAAGCTATCCTCCTCCACGCCAAGCAACTCTAAACTTAAATCATAACACCTATGCTTTGGTAATAATGTTGACACGCCACGACATAACAGATATTAATTAGCACTTCAAGATTTGAGAACGAGGTGTAAGGGTGACACCAATAGAAAATTATATATAAGTCAATATGTTAGAAATTAGCATTTTATATATACATAGAAGATGCATTAATTTAATTTACAATATCTGGTGTGTAGAAGAGTATTTTTTGTGTATACAATTTTGAAATACAATCTTGACATGAGACTAATGATTTGTCTTTGTTGTGATCCTAATATGATATATTCCTATGTATATATTATATATTCCTAAGGATAAGCACTTTGTGGCTTGCTTAATCCTAACATAAATATCAGTTAATACTCTAATACCTTTTAATTAGGATGAAGAGGTATGTCCCTACATAGTTTAGCCTATAAATAAGGAAGAGAACTCTCACATATCATCATATCATCAATTATTCAATTCATATAACATTTCCTAATTATTGGAAGTAACCCCCTCGAAGTGGTCTGCTACAATTCTATTTTTTTATAAATATATCCAAGAAATATCATTACAAATGGTATCGAAGCTATGATTTGGGCCAACATTCTTGTTTCAACCATATCTTCCAAACCAGTGCAAATTTTGATGTGACTTTTTCTAAGTTTTGCAATATTCCATAAGTAAGTTCTTAAAAAAAAATTAGACTTTGAAGCTACATTTTCGAAAATTTATTTTGATTTTATGTTTTTTCATTAATTTGTTGTATAGGTTGCAATTTTTGGAATTTATTTAAAAAAATTATATTTTTGAAAAGCTTGTCAAAAACTAGATAGGGTTAGTTCTTTGTAATTTACTATTAAAAATAAAATATAGTCTTTAATTTAGTGGTCAAATTTTTCATTAATTTTCTCTATAGGTTGCAATTTTTGAAAAAAAAAATTAAAAAATAATATTTTTGTAAATATTATCAAAAATCAGGTAGGGTTAGTTATTTGAAATTTATTTTTAGATATAAAATATATTCCTTAATTTAGTGGTCTAAGATTAGTCTAAATTGAAACATCAAATTCTCTTTCCCCAAGTACTTTCCTACCTTCATAAAGATTAAAATAACAATATAATTAAGGGATGACCCACAGTGCAACGACAAGTTGCAAGGTAGTAGAAACACTGCCACAAGTGTTTGAATCCCATAGAGTTGAGTGGGAGGTAGGACAAACGAAGGAGCGAGAAAGGAGGAGAATGGAGATAACAGTGGCAGTCATGAAATGTTGTGGGGTCAAAGGAGGGAATAAAGGCAACAAAGGTGGTGGTCACGAAGCGAAAGGATTGGAGGAGTGGTAGTGAAGGAACAGAGGTTGAGGAAGGAGTGACATTGATAGGGGCTAGTGGTGACGATAGTTTGGAGGAATAAGGAAGGAGGAAGAAAGGAGGAATAAGGAAGTAGGTGCAGGTGTGAAGAATGAGATGGAGGAGAGGAGAAGAAGGTTGAGGAAAGAAGTAGGAGGTGGGAATGAAGTATGTGCGGCTGTGAAGAATGAGATGGAGGAGAGGAGAAGAATGTTGAGGAAAGAGTATTGATGGTAGGAGGTTTGCGGCAACAAAAATTTGGAGGAATAAGGAAGAAGTAAGGGGGAAGAAAGGAGAGGTGTGTAGGTGTGGAGGAGACGAGGAGGAAAGAAAGAGGAGATAAGGAGGTGAGAAGGAAATAGGAGGTAGGAAGAAAGGAGGAGATAGAAGGAGACATGGAGAGAATGACGAGGATGAGGTCCCCTGAATGTGGCCTCACTAGTTCATAGCTCTAGTCAAAAGCGTTCACCTATCAAAGAGAAAAAAAATAACAATATAATTAAATCCATGACATCTTTAGGATTAGAAGACATTTCTACACATACAAAATCTAAGGACCCATTTTATTTTACACCATCTAAAATTGAGGAAAGAGTTCCCCAAGGATATGAAACAATGATACATTTCATTAAAGATAAATTGTTTGACCCATTTACAAAATCCATAAATGAGGGTTTAGATAGGTTTTCGAAGAAATTATTATCAGAAATAAAATCTCAAAGAAACCACCAAATTAGGCACAACCATAATAAACCAAATCAACGAATAAGAGAACCTACCAACAATAAGCATTCATAAATTTGATGGTAGAAATGTAATTGCACGGATACACCTTATAGAACAACAATTTAAACTTCACAATATACCAAATAATACCAAGGTTGACATAGCTTTACTATATTTAGAATTAGGACCTTACCAATGGTACAAATGGAAGATGAGTGATAGACATGGACAAATGTTTAGTTGGAAAGAATTTACTAAAGAACTAGCAACCTTTTTCATGAGCGACCATGCATTGAAAGCTATTCAACCCAACTAAAAAATCTAAAGCAATTAAGGTCTTTAGTTGAACATAATGCTAAGCATTTGAGATTGGCACTTAGAGCTCCCAAGGTGACGCCTTACCAAAGGCTACAATTATACATCAATGGTCTTAAGGATGAAATTCAATATGATATTCACTTTTTGGAACCTTACGGTGTGTGCACCTCAACAATAGGGGAATGGGCGATTTATAACCTAGGTCATAGAACATCATTATTCTCCTATTATCATTTGAGGATGGTCCTAGGAATCCAAATTGGATTGACTATCAACCTCAAAGGTGAGTCAATTCTCAAGAAGACCTAGGAAGGGGTTCTTTAAGCTTTGAGGGGGTTCACCACCAAGCAAAAGCTTGGAAAAGACAACTTAACATTCAACTCACAAAACCTAGTAATGCAAGCCAAATGAAGGATGCAAATGATGAAATTATTCAATGGGAAGTTAGGGTATGTGTACCTGGGAAGTCTAGAAATGTAACAAGGACTTTGGAAATGCAAAAATGTTATCAAAAAGTGTTATGGAGGACTAAGATGCCCTTACTGTTGTCTTAGTCCCGCTGCTATTTTTCAGGGCAAATATGGAATCTTCGAATGCTGGAACCGGATCTAAAAGAATCTCTACAAAATACCTTAAAGAGGACCAAGACACCCTAGGTGGCAACTTAGTCCCATCTAGAATTTTTGAAATCTCTAAATGTGATTTTGAGGTCCAAGGTCTGCACTTCCTTCTCCTCGGATTTCAGATCCTAAAACTTCTAGATTTGGCCTGTAGGTGAGTTTTTGTGAAGATGACAACTTTGCAATGCAACTTTGCAACTTTACACTTCAAATGATCTTCAATTCTTCAACCTAAATTTGCAATCACAAACATACAATAAGGAAAAACTTGTTGATTGTTAGTGAATGGGAGTTTGCCTTGGTCAAACCCCTTGTTGGTAATTAAACCTTGAAATGAAATGGAATGGAGGGAAATAATGAATGAACAACATGCAATGTTACAACTCACCAAACCCTTGTTATGAAGTCTACAAACTTATGTGAAATAGCTAGCTTGGATATAAATATTGAATCAAAGGGATACTTGATAAATATGGACATGAATTTCTTGCTTGAATCAAAACCTTACATCACAAATGTTAGCTCAAAAACACACATGATGCAAAAATATCTTTGACATGATGCTTAAATATTTATGATGGCTCCAAATGCTTGATGAATTTCTCTTGAATGCTCTTGTGAACTCAATTATGCTATAAGGAATGCTCTCACAAAATTCTTAGCTTCTTGGATATGAAAAATGAGTGAAAAAACCTTGTATTTATACTTATCCATGTTTAATATCCTCGAATTACTTCACAACAAGCCATATTTGTTGGGAGATTTTCGATGTTGTAGATGCCATATTATGTGGTTGTCATTAATGTCAACACTATTAGCATTTGGTGTATCTATTGTTGTATATGTTGAGGATATTGGAGAAAATTATAAGAAAAATGTTCCAAAAGTTCCTAAGTGGAACCGCAAGGTGTCATGAAGGCGTTTTGTTTTGTACGTAGAATATTAGCTAATGTGGATTAAAGGGTTTATTGTTCAATATGTCTAGATCATCTATTGGAAGTTTCAAAGGTTCGCGTGAAGTTCTGTGTGAGTTATGGTCTGACAGTGTTTTGTTGGTCTCTGTCAATGTTCCTAAATGAAGATTGTGTGATTCTGGTTATCTCGATCGTTGCAGATGCTTCTCTATTGGTTTCTTGGTGCTCTCGGGATGTCCTAGTTCATTCTCTATCTTTGTGGTATGTCCAATTGGATCCTGGAGCTCATGATTGAAGATCTTTTTCTTGTGCATGTTTGGTTTTTCATGTTCCAGCCTAATATGTTGATGATAGCATGTTGTGGATGTTCGAGTCAAAATTAATTAAAGTATTTTTCTATTGGAGATATTAATTTGGGTCTTCACTATGTTGTGGCCGACCTTGGTGGGTTTGCATCAAAATTTAGCTATTAATCTGGGCCGACATTGCAAATATAATTTTTTTTTTCTTGGCCAACCATGTTGTGATGAAATCTCCTATAGCAGATATATAAGAGCAATTGTGTGATCGGTGGTAAGTATGCTTCATGTTCTCTTATGTGTGTATGTGTGAATATCATTACTCAGCAGAGTGTGAAGAAGATTGTACGAAGTGTGAAGAAGTGTTGAGCTTAATTGGAACTATAATCAGGCTTGAGCAGAAGCTATTTTCTCAATTCATACCCTCTGGATTTTTAATCCAACTTTGTTGGGCAATGAGCCCCTTTTTGTAATTGAGCAGTGAGCTCTAGGCAGTGTGCCTGAATGCATGTGCATTCCCCTTATTGTTTTCATTATACTTTTAGCAAGGTATAATCTTGTGGACTAACATCCACAGTGGTTTTTCCCCTAACAGGGTTTCCACATAAAAAAATTTGGTGTTCTTTGTCTCTTTGATGTGTTAATTGCTTATGGTTAATTGTTCATTCATCAATTCTAAGATTAAGGATAAGTTAGAAAAATTTTAAATTTATGTGACAACCGATTCACCCCCTCTTAGTTATTGTTTGTCCGCTTAAGCATCACATATGAATTCATTAATTAAATGAGGCTAAATCCTACCAAAATTTGAAATTAAATCCCAAAAATAACTCAAGGAGGACTAAGACGCCCTAGGTGGCGTCTTAGTTCCAAGGCTTGAAACTTGGGGCACAGACTCCAAAAAGGGACATATTTAGGTGCTTTCAAATCGTGGTCCTAAGACCTTTTGAGGGACGAAGATGCCCTAGGTGGTATCTTAGTCCCAAATCCAAAAATCAAGGACACACAGACAAAATCATTAAATTATCATTTCCCCTTTGATGTTTATCAAGATTAGCCATAAAAAGATATAGTTTATTAGGCTTGTGGATTCAAAAAGGACCAATTAAGACATAAGTAAGGATAAACAAAGCAAGGCGAGCCCAAACAAGTGTGAAAATGCAAGGGTATGCATTTTC
Organism: Sequoia sempervirens; assembly: GCA_007258455.2. NCBI lineage: Eukaryota > Viridiplantae > Streptophyta > Pinopsida > Cupressales > Cupressaceae > Sequoia > Sequoia sempervirens. Next base: position 2,550 of record VDFB02156089.1, on the reverse strand, counting down.
CTACACTACAACACCAATCTGTGACACAAAAAAGGTATCAAATTCTAAAAAAAACCCATAACAAGCCATATTGCGCTCACCAAAGTTGGAGATCGCCAAATTTGGCACTCGCCAAATGAGCTGCATTGACAAAAAAATAACTTTGCTTTCTCTTTGTCTCTCTCTACACCACTTTGATAACACTTAGAGTTTGTGGTTTATGATCGATGATGGATAGTCGAGGTTTTACCTTTCAATCCCTCTCTACCTCCTTCCCTCTTAACCAATACGTACCCATTCTCTCTCAACCTTCTCTAGGTCTCTCCTACACTCTCTACCTTGTCTTCCATCCTTAGGGTTTAAGGTATAGGGTTGAGGGTTTAATGTATAGGATAGAGGGTTGAGATTTTAATGTATAGGATAACTCCCCCTCTCTCTCAGGTCTCTCCCTCCCTATATCCTTCCCACCCCCCTCTCTCTCTCGAGTCTCTCCCTTGCTCTATCCCTCTCACCCTCTCTCTCTTGGATCTCTCGCACCCTCTCTTAGGTCTCTCCTCCCACCCTAACTAGATAACTCTCTCCCTCTCAAGTTTCCCTCTCTCTCTTAGGTCTCTCCCACTCCCTCTCTCTCTCCCTCTTAAGTTTCTCTCTCTCTTAGATCTCTGCCACTCCCTCTCTCTCCCTCTCAAGTCTCTATCTCTTAGGTCTTTCCCACTCCCTCTCTCTTAGGTCTCTCCTTCAAAATATCTCTCCCACCCACTCTTCATCTCTCTAGTCTCTCTCTCCCACCCTAACTAGATAACTCTCTCTCCCTCTCAAGTCTCATTCCATCCCACCCTACCTCAACAACTCTCTCTCACTCCAACCCCTTCTCTCACACTCCCCCTCTCTCTCTCTCTCTCTCCCTCTCAAGTCTTTCTCTCTCTCACTCATTCCAACTCCCTCTCTTAGGTCTATATTTATCTCTCCCTCTCATCTCTCTCTCTCAGGTCTCTCCCACTTATGGTTGAGGGTTTAATGTATAGGGTAGAGGGTTGAGGGTTGAGCGATTAAGGTTTAAGGGATAGTGTTGAGGGATTAGGGTTGAGGCTTTAATGGATAGGGTTGAGGGTCGAGGGTTAAGGGTATAGGGTTGAGTGTATGAGGTCGAGGGTTTAATGTATAGGGTAGACGGTTGAGGGTTAAGGGTAAAGGGATTAGAGTTTAGGTTTAAGGGTTTAATGTATAGGGTAGAGGGTTTAGGGTTGAGGGTATAATGTATAGGGTAGAGGGTTTATTATGTGCTCTCTCTCTATCTTACCTCTCCAGAGAGATGGAGAGATAGATAGAGGGTGAGGAGTGATAAAAAGAGGGAGAAAAGAGAGAGAGGTAGGCAGATAAAGGAGGGTAGGTAGAGAGGGACAGGAGAGAGGGGGATGAGAGATAAAAAGAGGGAGAGGGAGAGAGAGAGTGGAGATAGAGAGATTAGAGAGGGAGAGGAGAGGGGGTAAGTAGATAGGGAGACAAGAGATAGAAAGAGGGGGCACAAAGAGAGGGAGGGATAGAGATGTAGGGAGAGAGTTGAGATAGAGAGAGAGTAAAGAGGGAAGGAGAGAGAAGTGAGAGAGAGTAGAGAGAGGAGGAAGGTGGAGAGATTGAGAGAAGGAGGAAGAGAGGGAGAGGGAACAAGGTATATAGAGGGATAGGTAGGTAGAGAGTAGAGAGGGAAAGAGAGATGGATAGAGAGGTATGGATGGAGAGAGAGACGTGAGAGAGAGCAATAGAGAGAGGTGTAGGTAGAGAGAGGGAGTGGAGATAGAGAGAAGTAGATAGGGAAGGAGAGATGGAGGGAGAGGTAGGGATAAAGAGAGAGATAGGGATGGAGAGAGAGGTGAGAGGGAGAGCAATAGAGAGAGAGGTAGGTAGAGAGGGGGGAGATAGAAGTAGAGAGGGAAGGAGAGGGAGGTGAGATAGAGAAAGAGAGTAGAGAGAGAGAGGGGAGGAAGCAGATAGGGAGGGAGAGAGGTGAGATAGAGGTGAGATAGAGAGAGAAACAGAGAGAGAGAGAGAGAGAGAGAGTGGGAGAGGGGAGGGGGGAGAGGTAAAGAGGGATAGTTCAAATAGATTGTAGAGAAGGAGAGATAGATAGAGAGAGGGTGAGGAGAGAAGAAAGAGGGGGAAGAGAGAGAGGAAGGTAGATAGAGGGTAGGTAGAGAGGCAGAGGAGAGATAGGGAGATAAGAGATAGAAAGAGGGGGGAGAGAGAGAGAGGGAGGAATAAAGATGTAGGGAGAGAGAGTAGAGAGATGGAAAGAAGAGAGAGGGGATAGGTAAAGAGGGAGAGGGGGGAGAGAGGGAGACGAGAGATAGAAAGAGGGAGAGGGAGACAAAGGGAGAGAGATGTAGGGAGAGAGAGGAAGGGAGGGAGAAGTGAGAGAGAAAAGTAGAGAGTGAAGGAAGAAGGTGGACAGATTGAGAGAAGGAAGAAGGGAGAGAGGGAGAAAGAATGGGGTATAGAGGGAAAGAGAGATGGATGAAGAGGTAGGGATGGAGAGAGATAGAGGTGATAGAGAGACATAGAGAGAGGTAGGTA